>WBNM01024948.1:2017-28119 GCA_013399055.1 Ramphastos sulfuratus
AGAAGGAGAAGGAGAAGGAGAAGGAGAAGGAGAAGGAGAAGGAGAAGGAGAAGGAGAAGGAGAAGGAGAAGGAGAAGGAGAAGGAGAAGGAGAAGGGGGAGAGGAAAAGGAAGAGGAAGGGGAAGAGGAAAAGGAAGAGGAAGGGGAAGAGGAAAAGGAAGAGGAAGGGGAAGGGAGAAAAGTGCTCAATGACATGTCCCATAGAAGCGTCAAAGACCTTTAAATACCCATGAGGAAGCCCTGGGCTTGGAGCTGCACAAACATGTACAGAAACTGCTTTTTCACACCATAAGCACATAAATTAAACACAGTCCCTAATTACTAACATTCCATGCAATATTTTGCTATCAGCCAGGATGTTGCCATTTTTAAATGCAGCCACCATTTGGCCTGCTTTGTTAGCATTAAAATGGAAGCAGTAGTAAGGCAGGAGGAGACAGTCTAAAGTAGAGACATATTAGCAAGGGCTGCAAACACAGGGCTCTGTAACATCACTGCTATATAGAAAGCCACAGGCTTTGCACTGATTTTCAAGACCCATTAAGATTAGAAAAGACCTCTAAGAACATCAAGTCCAACCTGCTGCCCAACAGCTTCATGACCATCAGACTATGTCTCAAAGTGCCACACCTACTCGTTTTTTGAACACCTCCAGGGCTGGTGACCTGGGCAGCCTATTCCAATGCCTGACCTTCAGTGAAGAAATTCTTCAGTGAAGAATTTCTTGATATCCAACCTAAACCTCCCCAAGCACAACTGAGGCAATTACTTCTTGTCCTGTTGTTAACTGCTTGGTAGAAGAGGCCAACACTGGCCTCACAACTTTTTTTCAGTTAGCTGCAGAGAAGTCTCTGATCCTCCTCTTCTTCAAGCTGAACAATTCCAGCCCTCAGCAGCTTTGTTGCCCTTCTCTGGGTACGCTCCAGCACCTGAATGTCTTTCTTAGACTGCTGTGCCCAAACTGGACACAGTACTGGAGGTGCAGCCTCACCAGTGCTGCCTACAGGGGCACACATTGCCCCTTGTCCTGGCATTGCAAGACCTTCTCAATAGTCCCTCCACAGCCTTCCTGGAGCCCCCTTCAGATACTGGAAGGCTACTCTAAGGTCTCCTGGAAGCCTTCTCTTCTCCAGGCTGCAGAGCCCCAACTCTCTCAGCCTGTCCTCACAGCAGAGCTGCTGCAGCCCTCTCAGCATCTTTGTGGCCTCCTCTGGACCTGCTCCAACAGTTCCATGTCCTTCCTGTGCTGGGGGCTCCAGAACTGTACACAGTACAGGAGGAATTTCTTTACCATGCTGGGGAAGGGTCACTGGGTGATAAAGAACTACTGCTGTTTAGCACCAGATGCAGACTAAATGTAGACAAGATGCAACAAAGAGAAGAAAGAAAAAGTAACTAGAGTGCATAAAAGGAACCTCTTAGTGCACATGGCAACATGGAGCTGTAGACCAATGCAGAAAGCACAAAGTATGTTAGAAAAATTAGAAAATTGTCTGCAAGTGGGCCTAAGAGCAAAGAAGTCATTAACATGAGCATTACTTTCAGTCAAGGATTCCAGATGCTGCCAATGCAGGTAGCACCACCAAAGTTAAGACCTGGAGAATTTGGGGAAGGGTGAGCAGGACATCAAGGAAGGAGGGTAGAAACTGAGTGCCCATACAAAGGCTATATGAGAAGTCATTGCAAAAAAAACCTGCCAGCAGGAAAATCTAATCCTTACACAGTTCTGAACATGGTGACAGCAACCTGCTATTGGTGTTGTTTGGAAACCAGCAGAGATTAGCAGAGTCAGCAGTGTGCAGACTCCAAAGGCCAAGAGTACATTAATCTCCATGTGGAAAATGACACTGAGCTCTCCATTCCAGAGAAAATCCTATACTTCAGCCCCTAGACAGAAGGACTGTGGTCAATACCTGGCAATTCCCCTGCCACAAAATGAAGATAAAAATCCCACTTTAACTACACACACACAAAAAGAAACTTGAAGAAAAAGTCTAAATAACTAAATAAAGTGAGAGTTACACACAGGTGCTGAGAGTCCCTAGTAACAATGATTCCAGTCTTTGGAAAGAGAGGAAAAGTGGATTCAAAGAGGTCACTACTCCAGAGATGTTTCAATACTAGAGATACTCTCAATACTAATATTTGAAAAACACCAGAGACAAAATCCCTGCATCTGATGATGCCAAACTGGGAGGAGTGGCTGACACCATCAGGCTGTGCTGCCATACAGACAGACAGGAACAAGCTGGAGGGATGGGCAGAGGAGCATCTCAGGAAGCTTAACAAGGGCAAGTGCAGGGTCCTTGCACCTGCGAAGCAAAACCTCCTGCACCAGAATGCAGGAGACAGTGCCCTGCTGGAAAGCAGCTCTGTGGAGGACTTCAGAGTGCTGGGGGACAAGTTCACCATCAGCCAGCAATGCGCTCTTGGAGCCAAGAAAGCAAATGGTCTCCTGGTGTGCACTAAGAAGAGTGTGACCAGAAGGTCAAGAGAGGTTCTTCTCCACCTCTACTCTAGCCTAGTGAGCCCATATCTGTGCCCAGTTCTGGCCTCCTCAGTTCAAGACAGAGAGGGAAATACTGGAGAGAGTCCAGTGGGGCTTCTGAAGCTGCTGAAGGGATTGGAGCATCTCTGCGAGGAAGAAAGGCTGAGAGCCCTGGGGCTGTTTAGCCTGGAGAAGAGCAGCCTCAGAGGGGATCTTCTCAATGCTCAGCAAGAGCTAAGGGGTGGGGAACAAGAGGATGGGGCTGGGCTCTTTTCACTGGTGCCCAGTGACAAGGCAAGGGGAAGTGGGCTCAAACTGGAGCACAGGAAGTTCCACTTGAACATAAGGTAAAACTTCTTTGCTGTGAGAGTGCCAGAGCCCTGGAGCAGGCTGCCCAGATAGGTTGTGGAGTCTCCTTCTCTGGAGAGATTCCAAACCCACCCAGACATTGTAATCCTGGGCAACCTGCTCTGGATGACCCTGCTTTAGCAGGGTGGATTGGACTGGATGATTTCCAGAGGTCCCCTTCCAACTCCCACCCTGCTGGGATTCTGTGAAGCAGAACAGACCCTCAGCAGTACTTTATACGCATGAAGGAGAAAACCTCAGCTCTGCACTGAATAATAAGAGCAACGAAGCAGAGCCTTTGATTTGCAGCCTTTTTTATTAGGCTGCTAGACTCTGTCTTCTGTGTGAGAGACAAAGGTGTGGAGATTAACACTTCTGTCAGTGATGTGTTCATTAATTACATTTTAAAGACTAGTAGAAATAAGATTAACTTTGGCATGCTACTGCTAATTACCTGCAATGTTCCAGGCTACTATCACACTAACATGCAGAGAGTTCAGATAAAACAAAATTGTAGGTATTAAATACAGTATTTTAAATCACAGAACCATAGAGTGCTTTAGGTTGGAAAAGACTCCCAAAGGTCATCTTGTCCAACACCTCTGCAGTCAGCAGGGACACCTCCAACTAGATCTGACTGCTCAAAGCCCCAGCAAGTTTGACTTTGAATATGTCCAGGGATGGGGATCTCCACCACATCTCTGGGCAACCTGTTCCAGTGTCTCACTACTCTCATCATAAAGAACTTCACAGTATCACAGTATAAGCAAGGTTGGAAGAGACCTCAAAGATCACCAAGTCCAACCCATTACCACAGACCTCAAGACTAGACCATGGCACCAAGTGCCACGTCCAAACGTGCCTTGAACACCTCCAGGGACGGTGACTCCACCACCTCCCTGGGCAGCCCATTCCAGTGGGGAATGACTCTCTCAGTGAAGGACTTTCTCCTCACCTCCAGCCTAAACTTCCCCTGGCACAGCTTGAGACTGTGTCCTCTTGTTCTGGTGCTGGTTGCCTGAGAGAAGAAAGCAACCTCCTCCTGGCCACAACCACCCTTCAGGTAGTTGTAGACAGCAATAAAGTCTCCCCTGAGCCTCCTCTTCACCAGGCTAAACAATCCCAGCTCCCTCAGCCTATGTTCAATCTAAATCTACCCTGCTCTAGTTTCAAACCATCAGCCCTTGTCCTGTCAATACAAGCCTTTCTAAACAGTCCTTCCCCAGCCTTCCTGTAGGTCCCCTTCAGGTACTGGAAGGCTACTCTAAGGTCTCCCTGGAGCCTTCTCCAAGCTGAACAACTCCAACTCTCAGCCTGTCTTCACAGGAGAGGTGCTCCAGCCCTCTGATTATCTTTGTGGCCTGCTCTGGACCTGCTCCAGAGGTCCATGTCCTTCTTGTGTTGGGGACCTCAGTGCTGCACGTAGTACTCCAGGTGAGCTCTCACCAGATAATAACCATTACCAGTTTCCTTTATGTTATCCTTTTCATAGTCTACTAATTCCCCACTACAATTTTGGTACTTGCTAGCTCAATAAATGCACTGACTATGGAATTTACATAAATGCATGCACAAAACCAATTTCAAATATAGCTGTAAAAATTGCAACATCTGTTTGACCCCACTGCTGAATAGAGTAATTTTTTTCCCCCACCAATCTATGATAACATCTTCCTTCTGCTCTTTGTTAACCATGTTGGGACTCTTTGGCTCTCACAAAAAGTTTGCTCTTTTGAAAAAAAAAAAAAAAAGCAATTCTGTGATGTGTGAGGGTGATTCGTTCATATATGATTTGCTTTTGAATTTTCTGGAAATTGGCATATATAGTTAAATGAAAATAAGGAGACAAAGATATTTAGAGGGCCAAAAAAAGTCAGGTAATCTGCACACACAACCACTCAGTCATTTCTGTCAGCAGCCTTTGCCTTCCTCACCCCATCTGGCCTTAATGTCTCTAACGCCCACTCACTGCATCACAGCAAAAATTAGGCTAAGCTTCTTGGGCTGGGTTCTGTGCTTCTGTAATGGCTCTGAAGCCTGTAAACTACATCTGGAAATTGTAGTGGGGGGGAAATAAAAGACCAGAGTCCAAGCTGCTAACACTTTCTTTGTAGGCCACCTCTGGGTACTTCTCCACATTCCACGGCATGAACATTTTGTTCCATGACTCCAAAGGAAGCAAAAGGGTTCAACTAATCAATATACTGTGGGTCTGGGCACTATTTACATCCTTATCACAATCATAGAATCATAGAATCATAGAACCAACCAGGCTGAAGCGACCTCCAAGGCCTTGTCCAGCCTGGCCTTTGAACACTTCCAGGCTTGGAGCCTTCACTGCTTCTCTGGCCAACCTGCTCCGTTGCTCCACCATCCTCATGGGGAAAAATTTCTTCCACATATCTAACCTAAATCAAGCTTCTTCCAGTTTGAAGCCATTATCCCTGTCCTGTTGTTCCATGCCTTGTCAAAAGTTCCTCTCCAGCTCTTCTGTAGCCTCCCTCCCAGGTACTAGAAGGCTGCTCTATGGTCTCCCTGGAGCCTTCTCTTCTTCAGGCTGAACAACTCCAACTCTCTCAGCCTGTCTTTATAGGAGAGCTGCTCCTACCCTCTGATCATCACTCAAAGTTTTGCATGTGGTGATTCCTCAGACAGAAGGAAGAGAAGATTAGCATCCAAAAGTCCACTCCAGAACAAACCCTTTGACTTGGCTATGTCCTCTTGTTTTTAATAGCCTGAACTTCAAACAACATGAGGCACTTGTCAGTTTAACTTCAATGGAAGTTGCTAGATCTCTGCTTTCCTGAAGCTCAGGCTGAACAAAGGTAAAATTTGTTTCCTGCCTGAATCAGCTAAAAGCTGCTCCTTTAACAGAATACTGGCATCTGTGGTTGGTACAGGTGCTTCTTCATTTCTGGATCCAGCTGATTTCTATTTAAAGATTTTAATTGACCTGCTTGCTTGGGGCTAGGAGAAAGAACAGAGCCATTCACACTACTGCAGCTCTGCACAGAGCAGTACTGCCTCCCTGGCAGGCCAACCGTGTGTTGTGTCTGCAAGCAGTGGGGTGGTCATGACAAAATCCAGCAGCTGAGGAGATCAGGACTGCAAGCCAGTGGCTGTTTAAAAGAAATGCTGAGCTACTCTTGGGCTACTCTCAGGCCAGGCAAATAGAAATCAGAGGATGCAGCTTTTATGTAGCTTTTACATTTCTAACCGGTGCAAAACTGTTATTTGGAAAAGCAAACCCAACTTCCATACCCAGAGGTAGTCTTCAAAGGAGAAGACTTTCTGCTTGCAAATATGTGACAAATCAATGTGTGTTTCTGTGTGACAGGAGTTCACAGAGCAGTTATTTCCCTGGTTTCTGCCTCCTGTCACCAGCAAAGCAGGCTGCTCTGGGCATGGCGTGCAAATCACTGAAATCACTCTGGTTTGGAGGGGGGGAGAGGCTGACAAAGAAGCAACCTACATGTGCAACAACAGCTGCTGGTCAACTATTTCTACATATTTTCCAGGCAGTTTCTTGTCAGTTAAGTAACAGAGTTAAATTTGGGTGAAGGAAAAGAGTCAGCACATTTCCACCCTTCCAAATGTTGAGCTCTTGGTTAGACAATTCAGCCAGCAGACGTTGTTGCCCGCATCTTTATGTTGCTTGTCTGGAAGAGCAGGTGCCACTGATCTGCATCAGGGGAAATCTGTCTTCAAGTCAGGGCAGCCAGCAAAGCCTGGAGTCCCGTAAGGACTAAGAGCTACCTTCAGCCCTACCCAAAGAGAAACATTCTATTGTTTTTTAGCATCCTTTTGGATGCTTTCAAGAAAGCATTTCTGTGCTTCATCAGCTCTCCCTCTCTCATGGAAACTCTAAATCACGCATTTAAAAATAGACCATCAGATTATCTGGGTAAATCATAAAGCTCAGCTTATCTCTCTCTTCCCCTTCAAAATATACAATTTATTTTGTCCACCAGCTCAGCAGCGTGAAGCCAGCAATAATCCTGTTTGTCTCAGCAACCCCACTCCTGTGATTGTCCCTGTGTCTCTCCGTTATGTGTATGGATGTCACAATGGGATGTTGTCCCTGCGAGCAGGTGAGCAGGAGGAAGGAATTCAGGCTGCTGGGCACAAAGGTGTGCAATTCTGGTTATGGCAGTGTTTGTGCCCGTGCCAGCTGTGCCTCCTAGCAGCACAGCCTTACACAGACCTGGAGAATAATACGAGGATTTAGGAGGAGTACCAAGTACTTCCATTAGACATTAAATTGTTGTTTAACACCAATCCAGACCCCAGAACCCGAATGCTTTCCCTGAGGGCAGATGCAATCAATGTAATGAGGGAGGACCCACATTTTTTTTTTCCAGCTTCTCTCCCAATGGCTCAGAGGCATCATGTAATGGACCCTCAAGCAGGAAACCCCAACTCCCAGTCCCAGCACATCTCCCCATCCTCCTTCCCCTGTTTGTGCTGCCCATAAGGCCAGGGAAGCTGGAGAAAGCCCTGCAGGGCTATAAATAGTGACTGGGGGAAGGGAGTGAGGGGAGGAAGGAGGGAGGGGGGAAGAGTGCAGCAGCACGTTTCCAGAGATGCTGTTTGCTGAGGGAGGTTTTGATGGCTTCCTTCAGATGGGAAAGGGGACCATTGGGAAGTTCAGTGACATAGCAGGGAGCATTGGTGGGGAGCAGGGCAGCAGCTGGAATGCAAAGTCCTTTCTGCCTCTGTACCTCGGTGTGCCCATCTGTAACTGAGGGCTATGAGGCACGGCTTTAATACGCTGCTGGATGCCTGCTCATGGTAGAGAGGTTGGAATTAGATGATCTACAAGGCTGCTTCCAACTCAAACCATTTGGTGATTCTGTGAATGCCACACTGGCCGGTTCTGACCCCTGGGGTGTCCCATCTATTTCAGCTCGTTTTTTTCAGAGCCCCCACACCACCACCATCGCCTAGAAACGAGCCACGAATGGTCTGCAGCTGGGAGAGGCAGTGAGGCTGCGACTCGAGGCGATCGCAGCGCTATCAGCGCAGGCAGTCATCACCTGCGCCAAGTTTGGAGCCAGTCAAGCAGCGTCCTGTGGCAGCACAGAATCTGCACTGGCCGTCCTGGGGCCGCTCCAGAGCTCGCCCCAAGGAGACTGTCCCCCTTCCCCGATCCCCACTGTTCCTTCGAGACACAAAGCTCAGAGGTCTCAGCTCCCAGGAGCCGCCCTAATCCCCCTCCCCTCCCACTCCCGGCTCCCTGCAAACTTTGGGGAACTACAGAGGCCGCCTAAGGCCCCTGCCCGGCCAGGCATACGGTGGGCACTGCCCAGCCGCCATCTCCTCCTCTCGTCTCCGCGCCGCTCCGCGCCTCCCCTCCCCTCCCCTGCCCTCTCCGCTCTGCGCCTCCAGGCTCCTCTCCGCGCCGCTCCGCATTTCCCCGCCGGCGGGCCCGCACCCCCGCCGCGCAGCGCTGCAGTGCCCGGCCCGACCCCCTCCTCTCACCGTCCTCCAGAGCCGCTGCCGCTTGGCACTGACGGAGGTGGCTGTGACGATGAGGTGGGAGACGGACACCACCAGCCCGAAAACGATGGCCAGCAGGGTCCGGACGGGCAGCAGCGAGTAGGAGACGAAGGTGACCAGCATGAGTTGCCACATGCCCTGCTCAGGGGCGCTCGGGGGCTCCATGCCGTAGGCGCCGAGCGAGAAGGGGCAGCAGAGGAAGGAGAAGGTGAAGCTGAAGAGCAAGGTGAGCTTGACGATCTGCTGGAGCTGGGTGACCTGCAGGTACTTGACATTGGTGACGATGAAGAGGGAGAGGAAGATGATGCAGTGCACCGGGTGTGAGCCTTTGGAGATGGTGAGGCTGGGGCTGGAGAGCAGCTCCACCAGGGCCAGGCTGGCGGTCAGCACGATCAGGACGGCCAGCGCTTTGAGGGTGGACGTCTGCTCCAGCTTCAGGTTGTAGCTCTGGAAGAGAGCTTCCAGCTCCTTGCAGTCGAACTCGTCTTCGCAGGCGATGGCATCCAGCAGCAGCAGGGGCGGGGGGTCCCCCAGCCCGGCTCCCGCAGCCGCGGCGGCCGGCGGGGAGCAGCAGCAGCGGCAGCACTTCTTCCTCTTGGTCTTGACTTTCTGAAACGGTATTTCCTCCATGTCAGTGCCATTCATAAACCTCGGGGACGAGATGCTCCTCCTGGTGTCCCCCGCTGCCGCTCCTGTGTCTCGCTGCCGCTGCCGCCGCTGCTCATAAGCAGCGCAGGGGGCTGCGAGCAGGACCGCGGTCGCCCGCCCGCCGGCAGCCCCCGCAGCTCCGAACGCGGGCACCGGGCGCTGCCCGCCAGCCGCCGCCGCAGGTCTATGCGTCCCTGGGTCCCCCCTCCCCGCCTCCGGTTCTGCCCAGGATGGCTGGGACCAGCCTCACTCGCGTGGATGTGCCAACCTCCCTGCCTGCTGGCTCGCTCTCCCCTTCGCCACCCTCCTCCTCCTCCTCCTCCTTCTCCTCCTCCTCCTTCTCCTCCTCCCCTGGTGCTCCAGGGATGTTAATCTCCTAATGACACCAAAACACCATCCAAAGGTTTGAAATCAAGCGGAGGGGAGGGGTGGGTGGAAACCGAGAGAAGGGGATAGTCAACAGGCAGGTCTCCCGTTAGACACTGAGATTTGGAGGAGCAGCAGCTCCGGAGAGTGGGTGGCAAGCGGACTACCGTTCAAAGCAAGCGAGCAACAAACAAACAAAAAACCCAACTACAACCGAAAAACCAAACAAAGCAATAAAAAAATGCGGGGGGGGTAGGGGGTGGGAAATAAATAATAAAACTCGTCCAGGGCTAAGAAGAGGGAAAGTGGGACAGAGGGAAGGCAGTAGGAAAGGCAAGGCAGGGTGATCTCCTTCCCCTGTCCAAGAGCATCTCCTGAGGGATGGGGAGTGAGAGGGGCTTGCACGTCACTCATTTGGGAAGCCAGACATGTCCCCCAGGCAAGGCCTGGAGCCCTGGAGGGATATTCCATGGCCCTCCCCACCAGGTGACCAGGGCCAGCCACAAAAGCCTTCTGTGCACAGCTCCTGCCTGACAGCCTTGTGTTGCCCACTTGCCTTTGCACCCATTTAAATAGATACAAACATACAACAACTCTACAGAAAGGCAGAGAACTGCACTTCAGTACATACACACATGTAAATACACAGCTCTATATACACATTGTGTAGGTGAATCCTGCTTCCTTGGAGAAAGAAAGTCCTATCTGCCTGCATAAACATGCTGATTTGGCTCATTTGCCTCTCAGATTCTGAAGCAGCTGGAAGAGTGCACTGAGTGCTCCTTCAAGAAAGGAGGTCTCTGCGTGCACTTTCTGCCTGTTTGGGAACACAAATCAGGCAGTGGCAGCGGAGGGCTGCTCTGGTGACGCAAGCCGATTATCATCCCCCACAAAACTGCACTTGGTGCTTCATCAAGGTTTTGAGCTTGGAGCATGTTGTTTTTGAAAATGACCTTCCAGTTCTGCCTGTAAAGGCTGCTGCCACGCACCACCGTCCCCAGGTCGCCACCACAGAACACAATACCATTGGCTTTCTTGGCCACAAGACCGCATTGCTGCCTCGTGATGAGTTTGTCCACCAGGACTCCACTTTTCCGTGGAGCTGCTTTACAGCTGGTAACCCTTAACCTGCACTTTCCAAAAGCAGTGCATGGATACTTTCCAGCATCCAAGCAGAATGCTGCTGTCACGGGTGTGTTGAAGATCCGGTTGGTGGTTTTTGTGTCACAGTTATCAGATTGTCTGATTATCGGGTCTGGGGTGATGAAAAGCTCAACAGGAGCCTGCAGTGTGAGTGCAGCCNTCTGGATTTGGGCTGAAGTGCCTTAGTATCAAGAGCAGACAGAGAGGGATTTATTACAGCTGTGAACAATGCTGGTGGTTCACTTCTACATGGTAAAGCAGCTCTAGAAAACACCCCCTCTGATACAGAATCATAGAATTCTTTCCATTGGAAAAGATCTGTGAGATCATGGAGCCCAACCATCAAAACAACATCACTGTGGCCACTAAACCATGTGCCAGAGTGCCATGTCCTCACGTCTCTTGAACACCGCCAGGGATGGTGACTGCACCATCTCCCTGGGCAGCCTGTTCCAATGTCTCACCACTCCTGCAAGGCAGCAATTTTTCCCAATCTCCAATCTAAACCTCCCTGGAGCAACTTCAGGCCATTTCCTCTTATTCTATGAGCTGATACTAAGGGAGAAGAGACCAAAACCCACCTCACTGCAACCTCCTTTCAGGGAGTTTTTGAGGGCAATGAGGCCTCTGCTCAGCTTCCTCTGAAGCAACATATTTTTTTATATTAATGTTTTAGTATTTTATGCCAGTTCTGTCCCTCTAGGCTCTGTGTGCTGTTGTTCTTTTGAACCTGTACAGACCTCCTTAGGAAAAGGGAATGAATCAACATTGCTGGAGCTTCTGTGTAATGTAGTAAAATGTATGAGGTGTGGCTGTGGTTGTCTTAGCTTGGTGGTTAGAACTGATGATCTTGGAGGTCTTTTGCAACCCAAACATTTCTATGACTCTGTGATGGTTTCTGAGGCTGTGACCTAGACTTTCAAAACCTGCAGCACTGTGAAGAAAACTGGTATTGAGATTTCTGTAATTTCTTTCACAAAGAAACTGAGGGGGTTGGATTTGCTGTCCTGAATTCTGGAAACAGGCAGAGATGTTTTGCTGAAATGAAATTAAATCTAAAAAAACCCAACAAACAAAACAAAAAACCCCCAATCAAACAAACAAAACCCCTACCAAACACCCCCCTAAAAAAACTAAACCAAACAAACAGAAAAACTCAACCAACCAACCAACCAAACCTCAAACACAACAACAACCCCCCCAAAAAACCCAACCAAATTACAAAGCTGCTTCCTTTGTTTTGCAGCATTTATTGTGTGGAAGGCTGATAGAATCCATCTCCTTGTTCACTTTGGTGCATAAATTAACTTCAGTCACACATACATTAGGCAAATACAGACTGTTACTTTTTTCACCTGTTCTCATCTTTCTTCTGACCTCATATATCCTGAGGGATAAATTATTTCACATCTCATGCTGCATGAAAGGTGCCAGCTATCTGGCCAGCCCTAGGAACAATCCATGGGAAGAGTTCATGGATTCACAGAACGATCTGTGTTGGAAGGGACCTTAAAGATCACCCAGTTCCAAGCCCCTGCCATTTGCAGGGACACCTCCCACTTGAAACAGGTTTCTCAAGGCCTCATCCAACTTGCCCTTGAGCACCTCCAGAGAGAAGGCATCCACAACATCCCTGGGCCACCTGTACCAGTGTCTCACCACCCTCACTGGAAAGAATTCTTCCTAATCTCCAGTCTAAATCTACCCTCTTCCAATTCAAAGCCCTTGCCCCTCATCCTGTCACAACAAACCCCTGTAAAAAAATCCTTCCCCAGCTTTCTTTTAGACCCCTTTCAGGAACTGGAAGGCTGCTCTAAGGTCTCCTTGGAGCCTTCTCTTCTCCAGGCTGAACAGACCAAACTGTCCCAACCTGGAACTGCTTCAGCCCTCTGCACATCTTTGTGGCCTCCTCTGGACCTGCTCCAGCAGTTTCATATCCTTCTTGTGTTGGGGGCCCCCAGAGCTGGATGCTGCATCACCAGAGCAGAGGGGCAGAATCACCTCCCTCATCCTGCTGGTCTTTTGATGCAGCCCAGGACACAGTTGTCTTCCGTGCTGCAAGCACACACTGCCAGCTTGTGTTTAGTTTTTCATCAACTGACACCACCAAGTCAAGTGGAAGGCAAGTAAGTGTCTGAGAGGCACCCTGTGGTTTAGATTATTTTCATGCTTCTTGGAACCTCAGTTTGGGTTGGTTAGTTAGTGTATACAGAAAGAGAGTAGGCTGCTATGGATGGGAAAGTGAGAAGCAATCTGGCAGACCTAATGGACAAGTTCACTATGAGCCTGTAGTGTGCTTTGTGGCCAAGAAGAACACTGGTCTGGTGGGGTACATGAAGAAGTGTGTGACCAGAAGGTCAAGGGGTTGTCATCCTCCTCTGCCCTCATCCAGTTCTGAGCTCCGTAGAGAGACAGGACACTACTGGAGAGTGTCCATTGGAGGCTACAAGGATGCTGAGGGGACTGGAGAATCTCTGTGAGGAGGAGCAGCTGGGAAAGCTGGGGCTGTTTAGCCTGGAGAAGAGCTTCTCAGTGCTCAGCAATTGCTAAAGTGTTGGCCAGACTCTTTTCAGTGGTGCTCAGTCACAGGACAAGGGGCAATGGACACAAACTGGAACCAAAGAGGTTCCACCTAAAGAGAAGGAAAAAATTCTCAGCTGTGAGAGTGCAGAAACCCTGGAGCAGGCTGCCCAGGGAGATTGTGGAGTCTCTTTCTCTGGAGAGATTCCAAACCCACCTGGACAGGCACAAAGGACTGTAGGTTACCCTGCAGGTGGTTAGACCAGAGGAACTCCAGAGGTCCCTTTCAACCCTCACCATTGTGTGAGCCTGTCAGGCAAATATCTCTTCTTGTTAGGTCAAGGGGAAACAGTGAACTGTTGAAGCTTCGCCTTCCTTAGGCACTGTATGGCAACGGGAACAAGACACAGTGGTAGATGAAACCTCCACCTTTTGAACAGTGTTCCACATCACAGGGCAAATACATCACCTCACCCTGCATAGAGCCAAGCCTTGGTTTTGCCTCCTGATGTCAGAAAGATAAAAAGGGAACCTGAGAAGCTTCCTGTGAGAGATGATTTCACAGTAAGTATCCAGCTACAAAACTGCTGCCGTCCTTTTGACACAGAGCTTTATTTCCTCACCAAACCTATCTGCTACACATGACAGCTGCCTGGTTGGGGTTCTATGAACTATCAACAACACTTTGTGGTCTGCAGTGCACTTGGGAGGCCTTTCTAAAGAAGACACATGGTTGGGTTTGATGCATAATGTGCTCAAAGTTTTGGATGTTGGCCAGATCCAAGGCAACTCTTCCTGTTGAGTGCCCTTGCATTTGTCATCAGAGGCTGGGCTGAGATTAAGTGTAGTATTGAAGGAAAGGGTGACTAGAGCCCAGTTTTATCACCTTCTGAACTGCAAAACCTGTGTTTGTTCAGCCTTTTCCTAAGGGGCAAGCTGACCTGGTTGTTTCAGTCACTGGAAGTGGAAAACATTTCTTCATGGAGTGATGGATAATATATGGATCTAGGTTACACTAAAGCAGAAGTCTCTCTGACTACTACTAGACCTTACAAATAGTCTTGAATTAAAGGACTCCTGAGAGTTTCAGGATATCTGTTATTATTAATTTTGTGCATAAATAAATTATCCATTTAATAATGATTTTTTTTTTCAGTGTCCATCTTGTTTTGCTTTATAGAACTCAGTGCTCACCTTTTGTCCCTCTTCACCCCCAGCACTTTCAAGTGCTCACTGCCTGATGCTTTGGCTGGAGCTTATCTTTGGAAGCAATAATTTTCACAGAACCAGAGCTTTGCAGTTTCATGATAATTTTAGAATTAAGCATAGTCAAACTCTGGCATTGATAGATTTTTCAGCTTAGTTTAATTTATATCTGAACAAGGATTGCAAAGATCTTCACCTTTTACCCATGTTTAGTATTGCCTACTTGTAGGAGAACTTTGTGCTCTATCATTTGAGACAGGGAGAGAAATCTCCTTTCTTCTCACCCCTTCTGACAGGAAGAGTAAGGACTCTGCATAAAGCTATTGAGAAATTTCTGCAGACTCATTCCAGCAGGCACAGCTTGTTAATGCCACCACAGAAATGTGTCTAGTGAGAGAAAAGCAGTGATGTGGGCAGGACAGAAGAGGTCCTGCAGAAGATGGCAGGAATGGGCAGGCTTCAACATAAAAACTCAAGAGTGTTTCCCTGCTCTCATGGGTCTCTGAATTACATTCACTGTTCCATTTTTGTGGATTTTGAAGAAGCCAAGGTTTCAAAAATGTGAAATTTTGTTTTTCTAAACCATGCACAGACTTCATTTGGAATTAGTGATAGGACAAGAGAGATTGGTTTGAAATTGGAACAGGGTATGCTTTGAAATTGGAACAGGGTAGATTTACTTTGGACATCAGGAGGAAGTTCTTCACGATGAGGATGGTGAAATAGTGGAACAGGATGCCCAGAGATGTGGTGGAGGCCTGGAGATATTCAAGATCTGCCTTGCTGTGGCCCAGGGTAACCTGCTGTACTTGGAGGTCAGGTCTAGTTGGAGATGTCCCTGCTGACTGCAGGGGAGCTGGGCAAGCTGACATTTGAGAGTCCCTTCCAACCCAATGTAATCTGTGACTCTGTGGATCTTATTTTGAGAAATGCAGACTAGAGTTCTGTAAGGCTACTGAAATGCTGTTCAAATGGATCTTGTGAGATTCATAATGAGGTCCCTTCCAACCTGGCATTCTACCATTCTATGATAACTGTAACTTAGCATGGCTTGTGATTTCAGAGTTTGGTTTATTTTACACATGCTCTGATGGAGAACAACTGAAACAGATCATTCTGGTCTGTAGCACTGCCACAGTTAAACAATTTGAGCTGCAAGTTGGAATCCTCCTAACTAGAGAATTTCCACTACAGAGATGAAATAAGCTTTGCCCAGCAGCATCAAGTGAAAGCCTTACAACACCTACAAGCTCATTTGTTAGGAAGCATTGGTGTCTGACTTCAATACTGCTCTCCAAAGCAACTTATTTATTTGTAGTTTTCCTTTGTGCTTCTTCATACAAGAACCAGTTTTAAGAGGTGATCAATTACCTAAGGCAAACTGAACAGAAATGAGTCCTTCAAGGGTGAATTTAGGTTGTAAGACTGATCAGTCAATGCCAAACCTGTGCTTTATCTTCTGCTCAGAGTCATACAATCACAGAATGGTGAGAATAGGAAGGGATCTCTGGGGTTCCTCTAGTCCAATGCTCCTGCTAAAGCAGGGTCATTCAGAGCAGGCTGCCCAGCATCACAATGTCCAGGTGTGTTTGGACTCACTCCAGAGAAGGAGACACTTTAACCTTTCTGGGCAGCTTGCTCCAGGGCTCCAGCACACTCACACCTCACGTTCCACACTTACTGGGTTCCAGTTTGTGCCACTGCCCCTTGTCTTACCACATGGAACCACTGAGAAGAGTCTGCCCCCATTCTCTTGTCCCTCACCCTTTAGCTATTGATCAGCATTGAGAAGATCCCCTCTTGGGCTGCTGTTCTCTGGTCTAACGACAGCACTTTTACTCACTCGCTTTCCTGTGCTTTTGCACTCAGACTATTTTAATCACTATTCTGTCTGTATTGAAGGCTATTTAATTGTGTCATCTACTGGAGAGAAAAAAAAAATATCAGAGGAGAAGAAAATTACATGAAGGCCTTAACCTCAAGTCACTTGTCAGACAAGACTGCTGCTGAAGCAATTAGGAGATTTGACCGAAAAATAATACGATTGAATCGGCTAATTTGCCAGCAGAGAATGGGGATGGGTTTTCTCCAGTCCTCTGCTGAGCAGAGAGCACAGATATTAAGAGCATTTGAATCCTTTACCTCTCTCTTCTATTCTAAGCCTTCCAGGAGAGCATGAGACTTCTGTGACCTAGTGAACTTGTATATTAATACTAATGAATCTCTCCAGTGAGCAAGCAATGCGCTCTTCAGCCAGCCTGGATTTATAGCAGGTCAGCTGGATCCTTCCAGCTCTTGACAAGCCATTCATTTCCTCCACCACTGCTCCATCCACTCTGATTTAGCTATTCTTCACCTAAAATTAGAGCAAGCTAAAGAATCTTTGACAGGCAGAATTTAGGGAAAGGTGGTTGGGACATTTCCATGAGGGATTCACTGTTCCTCTTCTGATCTCTAGTAAGCTACAGTTCTCAGGAGCTTCCCAAATCATAGAATCACAGAATCACAGAACTAACCAGGTTGGAAAAGACCTCTGAGATCATCGAGTCCAACCTATCACCCAATACCACCTAATTAACTAACCCATGGCACTAAGTGCCTCATCCAGTCTCCTTTTAAACACCTCCAGGGATGGGGACTCCACCACCTCCCTGGGCAGCCCATTCCAATGCCAATTGCTCATTCTGTGAAGAACTTCTTCCTAACATCCAGCCTGAACCTGCCCAGGTGCAGCTTGAAACTGTGTCCTCTTGTTCTGTCACTGGGTGCCTGGGAGCAGAGCCCAACCCCACCTGGCTACAACCTCCTTTCAGGTAGTTGTAGACAGCAATGAGGGCTTGCCCTGAGCCTCCTCTTCTGTAGGCTGCACACTCCCAGATCCATCAACTGCTCCTCATAGGGCTACCATTTTAGCCTGCAACAGCTACCAACTTTTCCCCTACTTTCCTTTCAGTGGGGCAGATCTTTCAATACCTCAGTATCTTCAGAATCACATTCCCATCCCAAACCAGGATACAGCACAAGCAGTTGTATTTTATTGTTTGCTTCAAGAAAGATTTTGTTTTATCTTTCCCGGTCAGCTTGGTCAAGAGACTCTTTCTGAGCCAACTCCACAGTTGGTATTCTATAAAAATCACAATTGTATGAAGCTGGATCAGTTCTCAGGCAAAACATAAATATTTTCAAGTTCCCAGAGTTTCCTTTTGCCAGTCTTTGCAGGAAAACAAACCAAAGCTTTCTGCCCCAACACCTCATTACTCATCTATGCAACAGAAGGATGCAGACTTCCCAAACCAGTGAGAAGATTTGTTATCAGCTGCTGCTATGTGAGATATCTGACTGACCAAGGCACTGGTAAAAACCCCTTAGCTGTAAAAACATTCTCAGTGTATTTCAGACTGCTTGCAAGAAAGCATTTTTAATCTTTCTTGCTTCCATGACAGGCATTCAATTCTTGTTTAAGGAGTTCAGCAAGTGCCTAACATCAGGGTGCTGGCAGTGTTTGACAACAGTACATGACTCCAATCCTTGAAATCAAGGGGAGGTTAGAGTTTCACTGCAGCTACNCTCAAGAAGTTCTATGTCTTCTTGAACTGGGGGGCCCAGAACTGGACACAATATTCCAGATGTGGCCTCACCAGGGCAGAGCAGAGGGGCAGGAGAACCTCTCTTAAGATGCTAACCACAGCCCTTCTAATGCACCCCAGAATGGCATTGCCCCTCCTGGCCACCAGAGCACATTGCTGGCTCATGCTCAACCTCTCATTATCTAGGACCCCCAGATCCTTTTCCCCTTTGCTGCCTTCCAAGAGGTCAGCCTCCAACCTATTATGCACCCTGGGGTTGCTCTTTCCCAGGTGCCAGGCTCTACACTTGCCCTTGTTGAATTTCATTTCCCAAGGAAGGTTTCTGCTCACCTTTGTACTTGTATTGCCATTTTCTAAAGTGAGAGCATGGCTCTGCTCAGAGCCTAGAGCTTTCTTGTTTACCTAATGAAATGGAATTTTGATCTACTTCATTGTGTGAAAGGACAAACATTTCTCTTTGCATCATCTGCTGAATGGCTTGAAAAGGAAAAGCCAAGATGTAAGCAAAAATAAAGACCAGCTAAGCTGACTCCTATTTATATTTCTAACACATTCATTTGAAAAAAGTACACACTAATTAGTAATTCACACTCACCAAATCTGGGCTCCTCCTGTTTTTTGTCATCTCTGAAGTATACTGAGCACATGTTCTGGAATCAGTTATCTTAAAGCATAATATTATTATTATTATTATTATTATTATTATTATTATTATCATCATCATCATCATCATCATCATCGTCATCATCATCATCATTATTGGTGTTGGTGGTGCTGGTGGTTGTGGTGGTGTTGGTGGTTGTTGTGGTGGTGGTTGTTATTATTGTTATTATTGTTACTCATTATCATCACTGAATGGTTTTGGTTGGAGAAGACCTTTAAGATTATCAAGTCCAACCATTATCTAACACTGCCAAGCCTGGTGCTAAGCCATGTCCCTGCCTCTCTGAAACACCTCCAGGGATGGAGATGCAACCACCTCCCCCAGGATGGATGTTCCAGTCTTTTAGAACCCTTTCAGCCAAGAAGTTTCTTCTCATACCAAACTTAAACCTCCTCTGGTGCAACCTGAGGCCATTTCCTCTCATTCTATCATTTGTTACTTGGGAGAACAGGCACATCCAGACCTTGTTATAACCTCCTTGCAGTGTTGTAGAGAGCAAAAAGGTCTCCACTCAGTCTCCCTTTTTCTTTTTTTCTTTTTTTTCTTATTCTTCCTAATGAAGATTATCAAGGTTGTTGGGTTTTTTTGTTTCTTTGATTGATTTTTTTAATCTCATAAATCATAGAATCATAGAATGGTAAGGTTGGAAGGGACCTCAAGGATCATCCAGTTCCAACCCCCTGCCATAGGCAGGGACACCTCCCACTAGCACAGGTCACTCAAGGTCTCCTCCAACCTGGCCCTGAACACCTCCAGGCAGGGAGCAGCCACAGCCTCCTTGGGCAACCTGTGCCAGTGCCTCACCACCCTCACTGCAAACAACTTCCTCCTAACACCCAGTTTCAATCTCCCCTCTGACACTTCAAACCCATTGCCCCTTGTCCTGTCATTGCAACACCTTGTCAATAGTCCCTCCCCAGTCTTCCTGTAGCCCCCTTCAGATACTGTAAGGCCACTCTAAGGTCTCCTGGAAGCCTTCTCTTCTGCAGGCTGCAGAGCCCCAACTCTCAGCCTGTCCTCATAGCAGAGCTGCTCCAGCCCTCTGAGCATCTTCGTGGCCCTCCTAAATGGTTTTGTTTGGTTGGTTTTTTTTTAAGTCAAGTTTTTTACCCCTGGTGATATTCAGGATGTGCTGTGCTCTGGCTTTCCATCACACTGCACTCATTAGCAGTTCTGCAAACAGCTTTTTCAAGTGCCAGACGTGAGGCTTCCTTGTGGACTTCTGATTTGGGCAGAGCTCCACACTGATTTCATTTGGGAGCTTCTCTTGAGTGAGTGTTCTAAAAGCCTGAGTATTTTCATTTGCACAGCTTCCTGTCAAAGAGTGAAAATTACTCTGCCAATATGAATGAAACAACCCAAAATGTAATACAGTGAATTAACCCAAAATATAACACAATGAATTAAAGAAAAAGTAATGTATTTTTTCAGTCAGGTCCCACTGGAGAAAACAATTGATCTTAGAATCACAGAATGGTAAGGTTGGAAGGGACCTCAGAGATCATCCAGTTCCAACCCCCTGCCATAGGCAGGGACACCTCCCACTAGAACAGGTCACTCAACTTGGCCTTGAACACCTCCAGGGAGGGAGCAGCCACAACTTCCCTGGGCAACCTGTGCCAGTGTCTCACCACCTTCATTGCAAAGAATTTCTCTCTACTCTCCAGTCTAAATCTCCCTTCTTCTTCAAAGCCCTTGCCCCTCATCCTATCACACAAGCTCTTTAAAAAGTCCTTCCCCAGGTTTCTTGTAGGCCCCTTTCAGGTACTGGAAGGCTGCTCTAAGGTCTCCCTGCAGCCTTCTCCAGGCTGAACAGCCCCAATACTTGCAACCTGTCCCCATAGGGGAAGTGCTCCAGCTCTCTGATAATCTTCATGGCCTCCTCTGGATCTGCTCCAGCAATTTCATGTCCTAAATATTTCAGATATTGCCATGCTGCTCCAACTTGATCTCCACCAAGGCCCAAGCTTCCCTCTGTTTCACATCTAATCTATGTAATGAGATTCCACGTGTAAGGCTTGCAACTAGCAACAACTAATTAGGTCATATTAACAGCACAGATGTTACTGCATCCATCTGGGCTCTGAACCTTCAAGCTGGAGCCCCTCTCCTCTTTTAGGTACCAACTGCTGGGTTTTGAAAGTACATAGGCAAGTTTTTATCATGGTGTGTTTACTATTCCTACAGCTGATCAACACTAAGACAGATTTCCAGTGGCCTCCAATGCTGTATTTATTTTCTCATCACCTGTGCTTCCCTTTCATCCTAAACCATTTGCATAAGCCAGCATAATGCTATTTAGCTTATGCCCCACTGTTACTATAAATAGATGAACTGGAAACTCAGCTTAGTGAAGCAACTTAAGTTCTTCCTTGTCTCATTCTTTCCTCCTGCTTACACACCCCTGCATGTGTGTGTGAGGGAGAGAGAGCTCCTCTGCACAAAAGAAATGTTAAGAGAGAATCTTTGTTCTTATCAATGATGGGGAGAGGGGATCACAGGCTCATAGGACCACAGGATGTGAGGGGTTGGAAGGGACCCAAAGAGATNGCTTCTTGGGAACAGACAGACAACATTTTCTGAGCTGATGCAAAAGTAGGAGCTGTAAGAACAACCCAAATATTACAGAGCATGGCTGTGTGTGCAAAGCATTTGTGAAGGCAGGGGGAAAGGGCTGGTTTCATTTATTTTTGAAGCCAAATCAGGGAGATGTTTCACATTTTCCCTCATGTGAGCCAAGGTGAGAGTTGTGCAGTCAGGTGGTGATGTTGCTAGCACTGTAGCTCTTACCTTTTGCTGACAGCCTTCCTTTGGTGGGTTCTTATTTTGTCTTTCCATTTGCTTGCTCCACAGCCCATTTGCTTAGCAGAAAGATCACAGTTGAAAATTAGGTTGCTCCTTTAAAAATCTACAGGAACAATTAAAAAAAAAAAAAAAAAAAAGATCTCATCAATATGAGAATATGTCTAGTTGGAGGGCACTCAAAAAGCTCTTTTGCTGTTGTGGGGTTTGGTTTGTTTTGGTTGGGTTTTGTTTTGGGTTGTTTGGTTGGGGATTTTTTTTTTGTTTTGTTTGGGGTTTTTTGTGTGTTTTTTTATTTTGGTTTGGTTTTTTTTGGTGGGTCTTTTTGTTTGTTTTTGAAGGAAAATTAAAATGATGAGGTCACCTCTCAGCCTCCTCTTCTCCAAGCAGCACAGCCCCAGCTCCCTCAGGCTCTCCTTGTAAGAGAGCTGTTCCATTCCCTTCAGCATCTTTGTGGCTCTGTGCTGGACTCTCTCAAGCAGTTCTGTGTCCCTCTTGAACTGAGGGGGCCCAGAACTGAACACAGTACTCCAGATGTGGCCTCACCAGGGCAGAATAGAGGAGCAGGAGAACCTCTCTTGACCTACTAACCACAACCCTTCTAATCCACCCCAGGTGCTTTGGTTGTTGTGTTTGGATTTTTTTCCTCACAAATCTTGTTTGCAGAAATCATAAAAAAATACAATAAAATATAGGTCTGTGTGTCTAAAAAAAATTAGTTGTATTTCTGGTACAGCTATTTTTGTAGCTCCTTAGCAGTTAATCCCAGAGGATGCTTCCTGTCCTCAGCACTGAGAGTGATTTAAGTCTGAAAGAGGGTTGGAATGAGGTGGGAGTTGATCTCCTTTTCTCAATATCAAGCAACAGAAAGCGAGGAGATGGCCTGAAATTGTGGCAGGGGAGGTATAGGTTGGACATTAGGGAAAAATTCTTTCCTGAAAGAGTGGTCAGGCATTGGAACAGGCTGCCCACAGAGGTGATGGAGTCACCATCTCTGGAGGTGTTGAAGAAGTGTGTGGATGTGGCACTTTGGGACATGGTTTAGTGGCCACAGTGGTCTTGGGTTGATGGTTGGAGTCTGTGATCTTAGAAGTCTCTTCCCAATGAAACAATTCCATGATCTGTGGTTGCTCTAAGGAGAGATTACTGTTGATTTTAACTCTAGTCTGAGTAGGTATGAGCCTGATGACATCTATTATAGATTAGGATTTATCCTCTCCTCTGAAATATATCTCACTTCACAAAGAAGGTTCAGTGCTATTTTTCTCCCCCTAATCCTGCTTAGCAAGTCAATGCAGGAGTCTGGGCAGTTTAAATATTCCAGTTAAGTGGGAGAAAGGTCACTGCACCATTACTGACAAGGTGTCAGGTGCCTCTAGAGGGAGAATGCAGTTTCCTGAAGGGGTCAGTACTGGAACCAGCATTATTCAATGTATTCATCGATGGCCTGGATGAGGGCATGGAGTGCACTGTCAGCAAGTTTGCTGATGACACCAAGCTGGGTGCAGTGGCTGCCACACCACAGCAACAACACAGAGGGGAGGTTTAGACTGGAGGTTAGGAAGAAATTCTTTCCAGTGAAGGTGGTGAGACACTGGAACAGCTGCCCAGGGAGGCTGAAGAAGCTCAAAGCCTGAAAGTGTTCAAGGCCAGACTGGATGAGGCTTTGGGCAACATGGTCTAGTGGATGGTGTCTATTAGATGGGGTTAGAAATAGATGATCTTTAAGACCTCATGCAGCCTAAACCATTCTACAAGTCAATGTTTCTATGAAGTATTCTGCCCAGAAACAATTCCACAGTGCAGCTTTAAAATACTATGAGTAATGATCTCATTTGGTAGCCTTTACATTTTATGTAGAAGGGAGTACAATTTCCTCTCTTAAATATCTTGTGATTTGTGGAGCTTCTGAATTCTCAGTATAGAATCATAGAATTATAATAGAATCAACCATGTTGGAAGAGACCTCCAAGAGCATCCAGCCCAACCTATCACCCAGCCCCAGCCAATCAACCAGACCATGGCACTAAGTGCCCCAGCCAGGCTTTGCTTCAACACCTCCAGGGATGGGCACTCCACNGTGCCTTCCCCCCCCCCCCCCCCCCCCCCATCTTTAAACATTTACATGGTTATACTAACAGAAGAATTAATAGCAATGATATGTGAGCAATGTGGGGTGCTACTCACCCACCCTGTCATGGTTTGGCAGTCTCCTTGTATGTGCCTCAGATTATTTTATCCTTATGATGTCAGTGAAACCCTCCAAGGTCCTTACACATTTTTCTCTTCACCTCACACATGAATTACAGGCTCTAGGTGAAATGCCCTCCTAAAATTTCCCTATTTGAAATGGACCAGCCTAGCTTTTAAATAGATTTTCAAAGCCTATTTATCAGCAAGGCAAACTGTTTTTTTTTTTAACCTGAGAAGTTCTCTGCATACATTTATGGCAATGAGCACAACCTATTATGCCTGTCACAATACAAAGCAGTTCAGCTGGTGTCAGCTCCATAAATATTTCAAAGCTGGCACACCTATGGTGCAAGTTTGGGATGTTCTACTAAGGTCATGGAAACAAACCAAACCACCCAAAAAATAGGGAAAAGCTTTGTGATCTTCATCAAGAAGACAACCAAGATAAATGTGGTTAAAACAGAAGTTAAGATGAGACACTTGGGCTTTATTTTAAGTGGTTAAACTAAGGTTGAGAGATTTCCTAAAGAGGAACAGCTGAGAGACCTGGAGCTGTTTATCCTGGAGAAGACTCAGAGGGGATATTCCTGATGTTTATAAATATCTGAAGGGTGTCAAGAAAAAGGGGCAAGTCTCTTTTAAAAGGTGTCCTGCACGAGGACAAGGGACAATAGGTACAAACTGGGACACAGGAGTTTTCACCTCAACATCAGCAAAAACTTCTTTGCTGTGAGGGTGTAGGAGCCTTGGGAACAGGCTGCTCAGAGAAGTTGTGGAGTCTCCTTCTCTGGAGGCTCTCAAGACCCACTTGGATATGTTTTTGTGTGATCCACCAAAGGAGAGCCTGAGGGAGCTGGGGCTGTGCTGCTTGGAGAAGAGGAGACTGAGAGGTGACCTCAGCAATGGGTATAAAGATGTGCAGGTGAGTGCCAGGAGGCTGGAGCCAGGCTCTGCTGGGTGATGCCCAGTGACAGCACAAGGGGCACTGGGTGGAAGCTGAGGCAGAGGAAGTTTCATTGAAACATGAGGAGGAATTTTTTCCCTGTGAGGGTGACAGAACCCTGGCACAGGCTGCCCAGGAGGGTTGTGGAGTCTCCCTCTCTGGAGATGTTCAAAACCTGCCTGGACACATTCCTGTCTGATCCTGCTCTGGCAGGGGGTTGGACTCAATGATCTCTGAAGGTCCCTTCCAACCCTTAACAATCATAAACACAGAATTACAATTCTATGATTCCATGATAATTGGTGTAAAAACTGAAGATGTCTTTTCTTCACTGCATTTATACCTAGTTTGGATAGATCAACTTAGTTACTCCTGGTTTGGAACAAGTGTCCCTCCCATAGTGTAAACCCAGTGGTAAGAGAATACACACACACCACATCTCCCAGGAGACTGCAAACAAGATGTAGTCTTGGATATGGCTTTGGTCAAGCTAAGCTATTGACCTCCTCCCTGTGGCAGGGGGCAGATGATCTTTGAAGGTCCCTTTCAATCCAGACTGTTGCATGATTTTGTGACTGATTCTAGGTTCCAGCTGATGATTCTAATCAAGAAAGACAATGTCAAATTCAATACCCTGTACCAAGACTCATCAGGTATACCAGGGGTACTGGACTGTGGCAGAATCTGAGTCAAGCAGATGGCTCCAAGAGAAATCACAGAATCAAAGAACAGTTTGGGTTTGAAGGGACCTTAAAGATCATCTGCCATGGGCAGGGACACCTTCCACTAGAGCAGGCTGCTCAAGGCCTTGTCCAATCTGGCTCTGAACACCTCCAGGGAGGAGGCATCCACACTTCCCTGGGCAACCTGTGCCAGTGTCTCACCACCCTCACTGGAAAGAATTTCTTCTTAATCTCATCTGAATCTGCCCTCTTCCAACTCAAAGACATTGCCTCTCTTCCTACCACTACAAGCCTTTGTAAAATGTCACTCCCTGGCTTTCCTGTAGAGCCTCTCCAGCACTTCCTTTTCTATTTATACTGAAGTAGTGTTCATTGTCAGACCCTGTCCTTCCTTTTTTTGCTTGTATTTGTAAATTTTATCTGTTAGATTCATTGAAAAGCACTTTTATCCTCAGACAAGAACCCGAGCTGAGGAGCCTTTCAGTTGTCTTTTTAGGTGTCCTCATTCACTGGACATTCAACTCCATATTGCCTTGGCCAGGAACTGAAAAGTCCTCTTTTATCACAAAGGTGTAACAGGTCAGTAAAAGGAGCAAAGCTCCTTTTCTATCCCTCATGCTCTGGTGGCCTTGCTGTCTCCTGCAGGCAAACTAGTCTGTTGGGAACTTTTTCCAGAGGAACAACCTTATGCATATTTGATGTGGTTCATAAATGGTATTGTGTTTGCCATTCAGCAGCCACTCAGCCTCCTGGGGTTTGGGCCTAAATGTTTGCTATATTGGTTCATTAAATTCCCACCCGGCTGTTTGGCTGCTTACACTGATCTGTTCCTGCCTCCATGTGCCTTGTCCTGCTGGCCACACTGTTCCAGGTCCAGGCCAGGATGCCACTGGCTCTCTTGCCCACCTGGGCACACTGCTGGCTCATGTGTAGATTTTCTAAGGCAAGTTAAAGCAGGTAGTCTTCTCCATGATCCACTTCAAGATCAGCAGCAGAGAGCCAATGGCATCCT
>WBNM01024950.1:0-14720 GCA_013399055.1 Ramphastos sulfuratus
TCTGCCTCCTTTCTGAAGCACCCTGGAGCCTGAGTAAACTCCAAAGCCTCCAGCAGCTTTCGGCCCAGCAGCAGCCCCGCCACGTGCTTTGGGTATTGTCCCATGTATTTTTGAGAGTAAATACTTCAAGCCTCTTGTAATCATTGATTGCCTTCTGCCATAAGCAGAAAGGAGCTTCCTGCGCCCATCCAGTGGCTAAGCAGGGTAATTAACAGCAAGAGGTGTAAGTGACCGCACAAACCTTCTCTACCAGTAAAATGTTTGCTTATGCTGGCTGCCTTTAAAGTGTTCCAGTTTTGCCTGTTCCCTGTATGTATACATTTCCAAACCCTGGGTTTTGAACCTTGTATGTAAGTTTTGTGGCGAGATTTAATAAGCACAAAAACTATTTATTAACATTAACAATCTCTGCCTGGATATCAAAATTGATATTATTGATTGTGAATCATTTCATTACAATCCCCAATGCTCTGTCAGTGTCCAGTGTGTGCCCAGAGCTCTCTGGACCCAAACACAGGTAGCTAAGAGAGAAATTGCACCACAGATCTATGATTTCAGGATTAGATATACCCAATGCCTTAGCACTCAAAGTTTATATTTTATTTGAACTGCAAGGGCACCAACATTCAAAACAGCATCCTTAAAATATCACCACAGGTATTCATCCTCTCAATGAGGAGAGGGAGATAAAAAAACAAAACAAAAACATAAAGATCTATAATGAACTACTTATTTTGGCCCAGGCAATATCTGCTGTGTTTCTTTCTCCTTAAACACACAGAAACAGCAATAAATGGCTCCACTGGCCAGGAATTTTCTTCTTTTCTAAAGGAAATCAGAGACCAGTAAGTCACTTTCAGACAAAACAGGCTTGGGCTGCAGGCTTTTTTGACAGTCAGAAGATGTCTCCTACTGCTGGGATTTTATAAAGACAGCCAGCCTGCCTCCTTATTTCTCTCTTCCTCTTGTTGTTTCAAAACAACAAGCAAGAAAACAATTACCTCAATGGGCTACCACTGATTGCAGTCTCTCTGAAAAGGAGTACAGCCTGAGCTCTTCAGTTGGAGAGCAACCCACCTGAAACCTGTTACACACCAAAAGAGGAGGGGGAATGCTGTTCCATCACCACCAGCTCTCTACTGAGGCCTTTCTCCAGCTAATGTCTCTACCTCAAAAAGGCTGACAAGCACAAAATCTTGGTGGCAGGAGAAACTCTGCTCTGCTGAGACCTCACCTGGAGCTCTGCATCCAGCTCTGAAGCCCTCAATGAGCATTGATGGAGCAGATCCAGGGGAGGGCCACGAAAATGATCAGGGGGTTGGAGCAGCTCTGCTACAAGGACAGGTTGAGGGAGCTGGGGGTATTCAGGCTGGAGAAAAGGCTTTGGGGATACCTAATAGCAACCTTCCAGGATCTGAAGGAGGCCACAAGAAGTATGCAGAGAGGCTGTTTACAAAGGCCTGCAGTGATAAGATGAGGGACAATGGCTTCAGACAAGAGAAGAGCAGATTTAGATTGGATGCAAGGAACAAGTTCTGCACCATGAGGGAGGTGGAACACTGCAACAGGGCACCCAGGGAGGTGGTTGAGGCTCCACCCGTGAAAATACTCAAGGTGAGGCTTGACAGGGCTCTTGGCAACCTGATCTAGTTGAGGATGTCCTTGCTGACTGCAGGGGGGGTTGGGCTGGATGAGCCTTTGGGATTCCTTCCAACCAAGACCATTCTATGATTCTAGGTAAGTATTTCTAGCCACAGGGAAACTGAACAGCAAAAGGCCTTTGTGCCTCTGCCACCATCCACAGCTCTCACTACTGTTTGGTCTAATTTTAACCAGACAGCAAAAAGGTTTTAAAATTTTTTTTGTTTTTTTTTTTTTTAAAGACTGTCATTGCTGTTGGAAAAATTACTCTTGCCAGATTGCTGTGCTGCTTCAGGGCTCTCCTCTCTTGTCTGACAGAAGCCTCAGGCTATAGACTGAGTGTGTGCCCTAATGCTAGCTTCAGGACTCAAACTCTTGGCTTTACAGCGTGACTGCAGATGTGGGCAATGCCATGGCTCCTCCTCAACAGCATTTGGAAAACAAGATTCTCAACACAGATTTTATTCCCTATCTCTTAGGTCTCCTACAAAGACAGACCAGGAGAGTTAAGGTGTTTAGTCTGGAGAAGAGAATCACAGAAATATTCAGGTTGGAAAAGACCCTCAGGATCAAGTGCAACCCAGAACCCTACTCTACAAAGTTCACCCCTAAACCACATCTGAACACACCCAAGGTTGCTGAGTCCACCTCCCTGGACAGCCCCTTCCAATGCCTGACCACTCCTGCTGGGAAAAAAAAAATCTTCCTCATGTCCAGTTTAAACCTATCCTGTTGCAGCTTGTGGTCATTCCTTCTTGTTCTATGGCTAATCACCTGTGAGAAGAGACCAACACCAACCTCTGCTCTGAAGAGACCCTAGAGCAGCCTTCCAGTACCTACAATCAGCCTACAGGAAAGCTGCACAGGACATGTAGTGGCAGAACAAAACACAACAGCTTTGAACTGAAGACAACAGATTTTGATTAAATGTAAGAAATAAATTCTCCTCTGTGAGGGTGGTAAAGCACTGGAACAGGCTGCCCAGAGAAACTGTGGATGCCCCATCTCTGGAAGTGTTCAAGGGCAGGTTGGATGGGGCTTTGAGTAACCTGTTCTAGTGGAAGGTACCCCTGTGGCAGGGTGGTTGCAACTGGATGATCTTTAAGGTTCCTTCCAACCCAAAGCATTCTATGACTTTATGATGGCGATTCTAACAGCAGCACCCTACAGGTCCACTAACAAGTAGCATTTTCCTAGAGCTTTAAGTATGAAGCCCATTCTATCCTATCATGGAGAAGAGGGATTCTCTCACATGAATCTGGTATAGATGTATTTGTATGTTTTCAGAAGACTGGAAACACTGGACTCTGCCCCAGAAACAAACACCACCCAAGTTCTTATTCAGCTGCTTTGTTTGGAGAAACAAAGTAAGCTCCAACAGCTGGATTATGAATTTATGGTCCTTTTAAATGCCAAGAATTGAGTTAGATTGTGAAGGACTCTGTCCTCTCAAAGCTTCAAACTACCACTTTCTGGGGTGAGTTAGTGCCAAAATATTTTAAGTCTTAAAATGAGAAGGTCAGGATCTGCCATAGATGATCACAGTGAAAAAGTCCAAAGGAGGAATGCTCAGCAACAGTGCTTCAATCCCTTCTGCAGACTGCTATCTCCACACATGGCTAATCTTGCTATCCCTACACATGCCCAGAACCTTCTCACCTCCCTCAGCTCCTGTGTGGACTAGTGGGAGAGTGTCTGGAAAGCAGCTTGCTCTACACAGAGCCCTTACTAAGCAAATTAACACTGCCGACCACTCAGCCAGGGTGGCTAATGGGAAAGGTACAGTTGATAGAAAGTGGAAAGGAATGAACCTACTGTATCTGAATTGTCTTTGACCTCTCCCCAAGCAATTTCAGTAACAGCAAGAGTATTTTAGACTTAGATTAAGAGGCTTTCAAAGCCTCTATGTTTGCAGCACAGCACATGGGGGGAATTGATTAATCCTCATCAAAGAGTAGGTGGCACAGCAGGAAAAAAAAAAATAGATAACCTCAATTTTGAAGCTGATTGTTTTTCCTGGCCTTATTATAAACCAGTTACTCACAACCTGGAAAAGTCAGGAGATCATTTGGTGTCAAACTTTAAGAAGAGTACCTTATAGTGCTCATCTATTAAAAATGTAATAACCTGTAATGAAAATCTATCTGTTTTCTGTACCCAGGCTTCTGCAGAACAAGCATTTGGATGCCTGTTTGCAAGCCTAAGATGAGGTCATGAGCTTTGAGACGAACGGCTATGGGATTGCATCTCCCACCATGCCAAATTAATCCCAAGTCTGCAGCAGCTGGAGTTGGTTATGCTCCAGATTAAGTGGACAAGCCATGCAGCATGAGATGCATTTTTACTGTGAAAAACATCCACAGAGCTTTGCTGCTCTTGTTAACCCAGTGATACTCTGACACAACTGGCTCCAAGCACCATACCCTCTGCACTTTGCTAGTGATCCAAGAGAACAGTAAAGGATACACTGGGAGGATGACTTTTTTTTTTCACAGTAGTTTCACAGTATAGCAAGGTTGGAAGAGACCTCAACGATCATCAAGTCCAACCCATTACCACAGCCCTCCCGACTAGACCATGGCACCAAGTGCCACGTCCAAACGTGCCTTGAACACCTCCAGGGACGGTGACTCCACCACCTCCCTGGGCAGCCCATTCCAGTGGGGAATGACTCTCTCAGTGAAGAACTTTCTCCTCACCTCCAGCCTAAACTTGCCCTGGCACAGCTTGAGACTGTGTCCTCTTGTTCTGTTGCTGGGTGCCCGAGAGAAGAAAGCAACCTCCTGCTGGCCACAACCACCCTTCAGGTAGTTGTAGACAGCAAGAAGGTCTCCCCTGAGCCTCCTCTTCTCCAGGCTAAACAATCCCAGCTCCCTCAGCCTCTCCTCATAGGGCTTGTGCTTTTGTTGCTCACATTGCAACCAAGTGAAAAATTTTACTCTACAAGCCAGTCAAGCAAGCATGGCTGTTCATTTCTCTGACTTTAGTACCTCATAACCCCTGGCATCTATCACCACAAGTCTGGGTTGGAAGGGACCTCCAAAGGTCATCAAGTCCAACTCTCTCTGCACTCAGCAGGGACATCCTCAACTAGATCAGTTTGCCCAGAACCCTGTCAAGCCTCACCTTGAATATCCCCAGGGATGGAACCCCAACCACCTCACTGGGCAGCTGTGCTGGTTTGAGGCTGATTGGAACATTTTACTGAGAGAAATTAAATCCTTAGCTGTGAGAAGAAAGGAAAACAACAAGAGTAACCTCTATCACTCATTCTTCTGCTGAGAAACACATCCAGTCAAAATATAGCTCAGACACTCAGTACTCACACGCTTCTGAGTTAGTTCTCAGTAGTTGCTGTTCTGCTCCTTTTCACTCTGCCAACCTGTGGATGTTTTCTGCCTTAACTCTAATCCAACCTAACCTTTTATTTCCTCTAACCTTCTTATCTTTTTGACATCTCACCTCAGATCTCTCCAGATTTATCACAGAATGGTAAGGTTGGAAGGGACCTCAAAGATCATCTAGTTCCAATCCCCTGCCATAGGCAGGGACACCTCCCACTAGTACAGCTCACTCAAGGCCTCGTCTAACCTGGCCTTGAACACCTCCAGGGAGGGAGCAGCCACAACCTCCTTGGACAACTGTTCCAGTGTCTTACCACCCTCACTGGAAAGAGCTTCCTCCTAACATCCTTACTTACCCCACAACAGACTTTCCTTCCCACCACATTTTATAGTATCACACTGCTTAAATAAATGTGGGTATATCTTTAGCATTTGTAGCAGTTTATATTATCTCTACAGATAGGATCATTGAATCGGGACCTGCCTTATTAAATTGACATACTATGTATAAGTAATACTTCTTACATCAAAACAAAATATCATGAAAGTAAGAGAGGCTTGGAAAGTGAAAGAGGAACAGGAAAAAGTTTTCAAATGGCCCTTCAGTAATGCCTCTTGTGGAATAAAAGTACTGCTGTTCTGAGGAATCTATGTGTACCTGAATTCTCTTTTTGTCTGATTTTACATAATTCTTGGAAGGGAAAGAAAATATTAGTGTTAGTTCAAAGTAATAATTGATTGCATGAGATATATGGGTTTGATCTGGTTGTTTCTGAAGGGAGGGAAAAGGGGGAGGGGAGGTTTGGGTTGGGATTCTCCTGGCAATCTGTTTTGGAGAGATTTTGTATTTCTGTATTACTTTTAACTTGTATATAACTGTATATTGTTTATATCTCTGCTTGTAAATTGTGCTAAGCTGTAAATAGAGCTTCAGTCCTTAACTTCCAGCTGGCTGAGTCTAGTCTGGGGGATTTTCACAGAGTGAGGGGTGCGTAATTCCCAAACCAACATAGCATCCTGTTTCAGTGCTTAACCACCCCCATTGTAAAGAGCCTGCTCCTAACATCCAATCTCAATCTGCTCTACTCTACTTTGAAGCCACTGCCCTCATCCTGTCACTGCAGGTCTTTGCAAACAGTCTCTCTCCGTTCTTCTTGTAGCCCCTTTCAGGTACTGGAAGGTCTCCCTAGACCCTCCTCTTCTCCAGGCTGAACAACTCCAGCTATGTGAGTGCTGACAGCTGTTGAGCTGACATACTCTGCAGTAACTTAATTTTTGTGCTCACAGCTCTTCAGGGTACAGTGTTTGTCAAATGCATTAAGCATAAAGAACAGACAAGTTCTGTGGCACACAGTTGTCTTTGGCAACACTCAACCTCTTTGGCCCACCACACAGAAAGCTCTTATTTCACCCCAGCATCAAGCAAAAGCATCCTGAAGTTCATTAGCACCAGACCTCTGAAGTTCAGGGAGCTTATCACTGACAAAGAGCAGCTACACAGTAATCACAGCACAGTGGGACAATCACTAACCTTACTTCTCAAACAAGAGGAGAGGGGAAGATGGTTGTTTTAGGGCTCATACCAAAAGCTGCTGAGGTGTTTCATTCCCTTACAGCCTCTTCCTGAAGGATAGGATTAGAAAATAAGAGAATCCTTTGGGTTAGAAAAGCCCTTTCAGATCAAGTCAAATCACTCTCTAGCCCTACCAAGGCTCGTGCTAAACCATGTGCCTAGGCAGCACATCTCTACATCTTTGAAACACCTCCAGGGATGGAGATTCAACCACCTCCCTGGAGAGCCTGTTCCAAGATTTGAGACCCCTTTTAGTAAAGAGGTTTCTCCTAATATTTGGTCTAAACCTTCCGCGGTACAACGTACAACTTGAGCCCATTTCCTTCCATCCTGTCACTTAATACTAGGGAATGTAATTCAAACAGACTCTGTGAACGAGAAATTTTGTTAGCACTTCTACAAATTTGTCTGAACTTTACAGAATTAAATCCTACAACAAAGTCCTATGGCAAAAGCTAAGGAATTTCCTTCCCCTGCCGTAAAGCTCATATTGCTCACTGGGCTTCTGCTGAGATGTTGTAACCAGCCACATTTAATTCAAGTTTTTAGTTGCCACAGTTCTCCCCATAGCTTTTCTGGCAAGGTTTGACACAAGTGGTGTCCCTCAGGGATCAGTGCTGGCACCAGTGCTGTTTGACAGTCAGTGATATGGACAGAGGAATCAGTGCACCCTCAGCAAGTTTGCAGATGGCACCAAGCTGTGTGGCACAGTCGACTTGCTAGAGGGCAGGGATCCATCCAGAGAGACCTGGACAGGCTGCAGAGGTGTGCCCAGGCCAACCTCATGACATTCAACAAGGTCAAGTGCAAGGTCCTGCAGCTGGGTAGGCACAATCCCAAGCACAACTCCAGGCTGGGTGGGGAATGGCTGAGAGCAGCCCTGAGGAAAAGGCCCTGGGGATCTGGGGTGATGAAAAGCTCAACATGAGCCTGCAGTGTGAGNCAGGAAGCACCCCAAAGAGGACCCTTGTTTACCACATTGTGTGTATATATACATGCTATAATGCCATCCAGTGCAGTGTGGCTGCCTTGATTGGCACAGATTAACATTCCCCAGTTTCATCAGGTCTGCCTTCCTACCACACTTTATACTACAGTATTATCCTATTATGTTTAGCCTGCCATAGGCAAGAGCAGGGACAGAAACTGCTTTTTTTACAGTTTCTCTGATCCTTTATTACCAAAGCAGAAAATTAGGAACCTCTACTGCTCTGTAGCTTTTTCAAGCCTACAATGCATTCCAGTTTGCTTCTTTCACCTGTAACAGCAAGCAGCTTAGGAACTACATAACCTATTCAGTAGTGCTAGGGCCATACAGAGTAGTGACACAAACTCCAACCTAAGGGACCAGCCATGCAAGGTCATTCTCTCCAAGAACATTTCAAAATGGAACAGAATACAGAATAAAGCATTTCATAGCTTCACAGAAACACCCAAATTGGATGGAACCTCCACAGGTCATCTAGTCCATCCCTCCCTGCAGTGTGCAGGGATATCCTCAGCTCAATAAGGTTGCTCAGAGCCCTGCTGAGCCTTACTTTGAATATCTGCAGGGATGGGGCCTCAATCACCTCTCTCAGTTACTTGTTCCAGTACTCAGCCACTCTCATGGTGCAGAACTTGATCCTAACATCCAATCTAAATCTGCTCTGCTCTAGTTTGAAGCTATTGCCCTCATCCTGTCACTGAAGGCCTCTGTAAACAATCTCATTTCATCCTTCTTACAAGCACCCTTCAGACACTTGAAGGTCACTATCTGGTCTCCCCAAAGCCTTCTCCAGGCTGAACATCCCCAGCTCCCTCAGCCTCACAGCAGAGCTGCTCCAACCCCCTGATCATTTTCATGGACCTCCTCTGGACCTTCTCCATCAGGTCCATGTTCTTCCTTTGAGGGCTCCAGAGCTGGATGCAGCACTCCAGGTCAGGTCTCACTAGAGCAAAATGGCAGAATCTCTTCTCTCCATCTCCAGCCATGCTGCTTTTAACACAACCCAAACTGTCATTGGCCTTCTGAGCTGCAAGCTCACATTGTCTGCTCACAGCCAGCTTCTCCCAAGCACCCTCAAGGGTTGCTTTTTATTACCACCACCACCCCCCCCCCTCCCCAGCCTGCATTGACACTCAGGGTTGCTTTTACCCAGCTGCAGGACCCTTGCACTTGCTCCTGGTGAGCCTCATGAGGGTCTCCTGAGCTGCTCAGGTCCTTTTGGAGGCCATCCTGTCCCTCTGGCTTATTCACAGCACAACTCAGCTTGGTGCCATCTGCAAAAACTAATCTCAGAATTCAGTTTGTTTTTTTAATTCCCTGAGGCAGAACCAAAGCACCAAAACCACAAAACACAAACATCTACATACAGCTGTGATATGGCTCTGACAACAGAGCTCTACTTTCTTGGTTCTGTTACTCTCTACTGTAATCTGCAAGTTATTATATGACTTTTTCCCCCCCCTCACCTGTACATTTATTATAATTGTTGTACATTTTTTAGTAAAGCTGGCAGTAGAAGTGGAACATGAAGCAAATCAGTTTGCAAAACCACTACACACACCAAAATCAGCAGGGAAAACAGGTAGCAAACTGCAGCTGTGAAAGGTTTTTTGATCCAAGACCTGTACCAGGGGACCGTGCTAGTTTGAGGCTAATTGGAATATTTTAATGGAAAAAAAAAAATAGATGATAGCTGTGAAAAGAAAACTCTAAGTGAAGCAGACATCACCACTGGCTTGCTGAGATGTATAAAAACAAGGACACAAACATAGATAACACAGAGAGTCTCTCTCTGGGAGCTGCTGTGTCTTCTGGCCTCTCTGTTGTGTAACCCAACTAACCGCTCTGCTTCTACCACCCTCCCCTCTAAACTCACCTTGCACATAAGGCAGACCCTGGGATAGGGTAGAGGGGTGGAAAGAAGGTGGAAGGGTGGTTGGGAGCCCCTCCTGGGGACTCTGATTTCTGGGAGGGGTGTTGTGTTTCTGTATTACCTTTAACTTGTATATTTCTGTAAATACTCCTGTCTATTGTGTATATCTCTGCTTGTACATTGTGCTAAGCTGTAAATAGAGCTTCAGTACATAACTTCCAGCTGGCTGAGTCTAGTCTGAGTGATTTCATTGTGTGTAGGGGGCCAGGTAATGTCCAAACCATCACAGGGATAGACCTGGTTGTCTCAGGATGTTGTAATATTGTGACACCAGAAAACAGAATAGAATAACAATCTTATAAGGCAGTGCCTGACTGCTATCGTTTCCTTCCCTTCCTACCTCCCTGCCTTCACCTCTTTTCTCCAGGCAGAGCAGCATCTCTCCTTATCTCATGGTCTGTGTATGGGAGATGGCTCCTGGCTGGCAGGGAATTGTGAACTGCATCATGCAACCTGCTGAGAGCTCATAAGCCTAAGCTGGGGAGGGCATTTCTGGACTGCTGAACATGGAAGGGTTGGAGGGTTCTAGATGGTTTTAGTCCACTAGACTTGGCTTAGCTTATGGTTGTATCCATTCTACCTCATTGCCTTTGCATATATGCACCTGTGAATAGAATTTCTCTTTAAACTTCCAATCAGTCTGCAGCATCTTCATTCTTACTCTTTGAAAGTAGTAAGAGTCACTTTCTGTCCTCCAGTCCTGGGTAGCTCATGGCCTCAAACTGGGAGGATTAGAAACAAGGCAAAAATAGTAGCTGTCAATAACAACTGCAGGTGAAATGAGGCTTGCAGTAAAGCAAAATTCCAGTGGCATAAAAGACTAATTTAGGTCTTACCACACCACATATTCACTGCTAGCTGTAGGCTAAAATAGTAAGCCTTTGGATAAAGACTAAAATACACCTGCAGCCTGCTTGTCTGTAGATATTTATATTTATTAAACCTCAGGCAGCTCCTCTGGGATGTCAGCATCCTTTAGGAAATCCTGTTTTAAAACAGAGTTACTTGAGAAACCAAGCAGCACAATAAATAACTTGCTTTGCAGCCCATCATCTCAAGCTACAGATAAGGCATTTTTGGAAATTAAGGATGCAAGTTGAATGTTTTCCTAAATCAGAGACAATCTCCATAAAGTATTGAAGCTCAGGGCACCTACGAGAGTGTTTTGCACTGTTCAAAAGACCCTGGGAAGTGGAATATTTGTTTCAGAAGAAAAGAAACTAAAGCTAAGAAACAAAAGTCATAGAATCATAGAAGGGTGACCTCAAAGATCATCTAGTTACAACCCTCTGCCATAGGGAGGGACACCTCCCACTAGTACAGGTCACTCAAGGCCTCATCCAACCTGGCCTTGAACATCTCCAGGGAGGTTGTGGAGCACAGAATCACCCAACGTGATCAAAGATCTGTGATTCTGTGCTCCACAACCTCCCTGGGCAACCTGTGCCAGTGTCTCACCCTCATAGGAGGGGATAAAATATTACATTAGGCTGCTCAGATTCTGGCCTTGCAAGCTTGCATAAATAACTGAAGGGCAGGATTTTAATATGGTTTAAAACAACAGCTTGCATTTGCTTTGACCTGAGAGAGCAGGCTGCTGGATACAGCCCAGTCCAATCTTTTTTTCACAGAATCATAAAACGGTCTGGGTTGGAAGGGACCTCCAAAGATCATCCAGTCCAAGCCCCTCTGCAGTCTGCAGGGACATCCTCAACTACATCAGGTTGCCCAGAGCCCTGTCTGGCCTCACCTTGAGTATGTCCAGGCATGGGGCCCCAACCACCTCCCTGGGCAACCTATTCCAGTATTCCAATGCCTTCCTAGTAAAAAAGTGTGTTCCTAACATCCAATCTAAGTCTGCTCTGCTCTAGTTTGAAGCCATTGCCCTCGTCCTGTCACTATAGGCCTTTGGGAACAGCCCCTCTACAGCCTTCTTGTAGCCCCCTTCAGGTACTGACAGGTTGCTATTAGGTCTTAGCAGAGCCTTCTCTTCTCCAGGCTGAACACCCACAGCTCATTCAGCCTGTCCTCATAGCAGAGCTGTCCCAACCCCCTAATCATTTTGGTGGCCCTCCTCTAAGACCTGCTCCATCAGGTGCATGTCCTTCCTGTATTGAGGGCTCCAGAGCTGGATGCAGCAGTCCAGGTGAGTTCTCACCAAAGTGGCAGAATCAACTCTCAGGATCTGCTGGCAACACTGCCTTTTGTTCAGCCCAGGATGCAATTAGCCTTCTGAGCTGCAAGTGAAGTAGATCACCTTTTCCTTTGGTTTAATAAAGGCTCATGGTACAATTTATGGGCTTCCATGAAAGCATAGGAAGTGTTTCTAGATGTGTCTAGATAGGAACACCCTAGATAGATAGGAACACCCTCACAGAGCAGTGATAAGCACTTTTCATCCAATGGGTTTACAACAAGGGCAAGTATAGAGAACAACCCCCATGGACTAGGATAGGTTGGGGACTGATCTGTTGGAGAGCAGTGCAGAGGAGAGCACCCTGGTGGTCCTGGTGATAGGAGGATGCCCATGAGCCAGCAACGTGCCCTTGTGGCAAGAGGACCAATGACATCCAGGAGTGTATTAGGAGGACTGTGGTTGGCAGGTCAAGAGAGGTTCTCCTCTCTCTCTACTCTACCTTGCTGAGGGCACATCTGGTAGATTGCCTCCAGTTCAAGAAGGACCAAGAGAACTGCTTGAAAGAGTCCATCACCGAGTCAAAGATGAAAGGAAGTGTAACATCTTCCTTATGAGAGCCTGAGGAATCTGGGGCTCTGTTGCTTGGAAAGGAGGAGACTGAGAGGTGATCTCATTCATGTTGATAAAGATGTGAAAGGCAGCATCAGCAGGATGGAGCCAGGCTCTGCTCAGACATAGCCAATGACAGGACAAGGGGCAATGTGTGGAAGATGTAGTATAGAAGTTTCCATGTGGACACAAAGAGAAACATTTTGGCCTGGAGGGCGATGAAACACTGGAACAGCCTGCCCAGAGAGACCCTTTCTCTGAAGGAGACTCCTTCTCTGAAGGCATTCAAACTCCACCTGGGGGGTGTTCCTGTGTGACCTGCCCTAGGTGATCCTCTGGCAGAGAGGTTGGACTGGGTGACTTTTCAAGGTCCCTTCCAACCCTTAATGATCTGTGATTTATGTATTTGGTTGGCAAGCTGCTAACACTAAACCACTACTACAGTAATTCGTAATGACATTACTGCTTTGAAAAAAAAAGCAAAACACAAAGAATACCAAACAGAGGAAAAAAATTAAATTAAACAAACCAACCAATCAACCCAAACAAAAAAAAAAAATCCCAACACCAACCAAACAAAAAACCCAAACAACCCCCAAAAATGAAACAAAATAAAACAAAAAACCCCAACAAACAAACCAACCCCCCCAAAAACAACTAGAAAAGAAAACCAAGTAAAGCTTGTTGTGCCAGCAAAATATGGTACATGGTAGGATGAAGCCCTTCTACATAGAACACTGCTGGTTCTCTCTCCACATAACCCATCATACTTCCACCACAATCATAGAATGGTAAGGTTGGAAAGGACCTCAAGGATCATCTAGTTCCAACCCCCTGCCATAGGCAGGGACATCTCCCACTAGTACAGGTCACTCAAAGCCTCCTCCAACCTGGCCTTGAACACCTCCAGGGAGGGAGCAGCCACAACCACAATCTTTGTGTTTCTTTCCAAAACAGAGTTTTGGGTTAGGACTTAAACCTTCCACAAGAAACAGGCTCATAAAATAGCAACAACTGATAGGAAAAAGGAAAGGATGGGATTAAAACATGCAATCATCTCACACCTCAACAGCTCACCTCTCAATTTTCTAAGCCCTGCTTCCCTAGTAAAGGGACTTCTCTGCTCCTTGTCTACATAGAAATTATGCACATATTACACATGTAATTATGCACATAAATTATAGTGATTAAATGATTTTAATTGCTCTATCTGCTGCAAAAAGACAGATGCTCTATTAAGGATGCAAGCTTTCCTTCCATGTAAGGAAAGCCTTGCACTGCTCTGGAATTAGCTATAAACAACATGGAGTTTTATTGTCTAGGGAGAGAATAGGAACAGCATGAGAAAAATAGAATAGGTTTGAGGTTGATTTCACCTGCACGTAGCAAAAAGGTTCACATTATAGCAGTTAGATAAAATTTTGTTCAAGGATTCATGCTCAAATTTTTACACACATAGAAAAAAAAGAAGTTCATTTTGTTTCAATTCCTATCTCTTCTAAATGGTACAGGACCTATTGTGGAGTCCACGCTGGACCCTGGCTGGCTCTCACCCAAAGAACAGTCTTGCCTCCATTTGGAAGTTAAAAGAAAAGGAAATTAACAATAAATAAAAGATATTTAAGGTGGAGCAGTTACAAATAGATATAGGAAAAGGAAAAACAAGATAAAAAAGAATTATACATACAACCAGATTGATGACAATGGATGGAAGTAGATTCACGAAGGGATGTCCACCCTGGGGTAGAAAATGGCCATGACGTAAGACAGGAGCAGCAGGAACAAGGTGGTGCAGGCAGGCCAAGAGCAGCAGAGAACAAAGAGATGCTAGCAAGCAGGCAGGCCAAGAGAGAGAACAGGAAGCTCCTCTGTTTATATAGAGGGTCCAGACAGGCATTGGGAGTGGACTAATCAGTACACACCTGGGGTCAAGCAGGCCCCGGGCAAGTTCTGACCACTCCCCGCCCCCCGCCCCACCCAGCAGGGTTAACCCCTTACAAGTAGTTGAAGAAAACAAAGCACATCCCCCTGTATTCTGCATTGGTTAGGCCACACCTTGAGTACTGTGTTCAGTTCTGGGCCCCTCGATTTAAGAAGGACATTGAGGTGCTTCAATGTGTCCAGAGAAGGACAATGAGGCTGGTGAGAGGCCTCGAGCACAAGCCCTATGAGGAGAGGCTGAGGGAGCTGGCATTGTTTAGCCTGGTGAAGAGGAGGCTCAGGGGAGACCTTCTTGCTGTCTACAACTACCTGAAGGGTGGTTGTGGCCAGCAGGAGGTTGCTTTCTTCTCTCAGGCAACCAGCACCAGAACAAGAGGACACAGTCTCAAGCTGTGCCAGGGGAAGTGCAGGCTCGAGGTGAGGAGAAAGTTGTTCACTGAGAGAGTCATTCCCCACTGGAATGGGCTGCCCAGGGAGGTGGTGGAGTCACCGTCCCTGGAGGTGTTCAAGGCAGGTTTGGACGTGGCACTTGGTGCCATGGTCTAGTCTTGAGG
>WBNM01024950.1:16985-27362 GCA_013399055.1 Ramphastos sulfuratus
GATCTAAAGGCCGGGGGGCCTGGTGGCCCCCCGGTTAGTCAGGGTAGGCAATTGATGGCTAATTTGATGTCACCTATGGGTGCTGGTTGGGCCTCCTCATGTAGGCTGAGCTCCTCTGTGCTTAGCTACAGCTTCATAGAATTATAGAATGGTAAGGTTGGAAGGGACCTCAAGGATCATCCAGTTCCAACCCCCTGACATAGGCAGGGACATCTCCCACTAGTACAGCTCACTCAAGGCCTCCTCCAACCTGGCCTTGAACACCTGGGAGGGTTGGGCTGGATGACTTTTAGAGGTCACTTCCAGCCTGGATAATTCAATGTTTTTATGATCTTTCAGTGATCAAGGAGCTCCTATCTACTCCCTTTACCAACAAAGCCCCTGAGATACAAACTGACTAGAAAATGGATGCTACTAATCATCCTGTGTTGAGGATTGGATTAAAATTGGATCCAATCCACATCAATGGGATTCGATGTGTTTTTCTCACTCCCCATGTGATGCTGGAGAACCTTAAAGCATTACCTAGTCTTGAAATGTCACAAAAAACTACAAGCAAAAAGCAAGTTTTGAGCCTTGATGTTTGTTGAGAAATAAAAACTGAACAGCAGGAATTCAGAATAGAATTTTCAAAATCTTTTGGTTTTAAAATGCTTAATGGGTAGTGAATTGTTCATAATCAGTTGAGAGAATTCTCCTGGTTTAGGTGTTCCATTATATTGCTCCACAGTCTAAACCTGTTGTAAGGGTTTTTAACAGACTAAAACCTCCACACACTCTCCCTTTTGGTCGTTCCTGTTTGCAACTGTGGTGTTCCTGCAGCCTCCTAAGCCAGGAGATGGCACTCCAGGAATAGTTAGTCCTACAGAAGGCTCTGCCTGAAAGCAGCTTTGCAACTCGAAGGGAATCACACAAAACATTAGGTTGGAAGAGACCTCCAAGCTCATCCAGTCCAACCTTCAAAGGATTCTACTGTTGAAGGGGCAATGCTAAACCATGTCCCTAAGCACAGCTCCACAGGCTGCTCAAACACCTCCAGGGATGGGGACTGCAGCACTGCCCTGGGCAGACCATTCCATGGCTGAGAACCCTCTCTGGCAAGACGTATTTCCTAGCATCCAGCCTGAACCTCCCCTGGGGCAGCTTGGAACCATTGCCTCTGCTCCTGTCCCTTGGCACCAAGGAGCAGAGGCTGCCCCCTCCTCACTCCAACCTCCCTGCAGGCAGCTGCAGAGAGCAATGAACTCTGCTCTCAGCCTCCTCTTCTGCAGCCTGCACACCTCCAGCTCCCCCAGCCTCTCCTTGTAGGTGGAAAGATGCTTTCAGTGTGAAATACTGGCAATGAAGAGAACTGTCTGTCTGTCTGTCTGTCCCTACTTAGAGCCAGAAGCACCTGAATTGCACAAGCAGTCCCAACCTGAAAACCATTTTTTCCTTTGGGAATCTGACCTGATAATATATCAGCGCAAGTTGGAAGGAACCATGGGGGGGCTGTTGAAAGTAAACAAGTGAAGCAGAGTTTGGTGGGAGTTACTGATCATGGGTGCCTAGAGGTAAGATTTGGGAATACCTATGAGGTCACATCAGCCAGAACCTCCTAGGGACTGCCCTCCTTGAGCTGGCATAGTTTCCATAAAATCATAGAATGGCTCAGGTTGGAGAAGACCTCAGAGATCACTTACTTCAACCTCCTCACCAGGGGCGGGGACATCTCTCAACCAGACTTGGATGCTCAAGGCCTCATCCAACCTGTCCTTGAACACCCCCAGGGTGGAGGCACCCACAGCCTTCCTGTGCAGCTTATTCCAGAGTCTCTCGAGGGTGAGTGTTGTGGTATGCCTGGGCAGGCCAAAATAGGCTTATACATGTCCTGGCTTGCCCAGAGATGTTTTTCTGTTCTCCCTCCTTTTGTTTTGGGGAAAAGCAACCTTGGGAAACAGAACAAAAAACCTGGAGCCACTGAGTCTGAGGACTGTGGCTTGCCCAGACATGTTCCCTTACTCCCCCTCATTCTGTGCTGGGGGAAGCAACCACGGGAAAGAGGACCAAAGCCCTGGCTTCAGCTGGTATGGTCAGGCTTGGCAAAGTGCCATCCTGATTGGCTAATCTATGTCCAAAGGCACATTAGTGTCAGGCTGAGCAGGTAGCACAAGGTGTGCTCTGCTGTTGTATTCATGGTGCTGCTGCTGCCTCATTGCATCCTGAACTGCCTGGAGTAACTCCACCACCAGGCACAGGCTCTCAATGCCTGTAGGCACTCAGCCTGCACATGGCTTTGCATCCTGCCTGCCCCTCTGCAAGGCTGCTGCTGAATGGGGAGTCAAGAGGAACCAGGTCAGAGACTGTGCCAGACTCCAGCTGCCTGAGAAAAGAGCCTGGGAAAGCTCCAAAGCCTCTAATGGCTTTGAGACCACCAACAGCAACCCCTTCTGTGCTTTGGGTACTGCCTGATAATATTTTGTGAGTAAATACTTCAAGCCTCTTGCAATCACTAATTGCCTTCTGCCATGAGCAGAGAGGAGCTTCCTGCATCCATCCAGTGGCTAAGCAGGATAATGAACCACAAGCAGTGTAGTGACTGCAGGAACCTTCTCTGCCAGTATAATATTTGCCTTTGCTGGGTACCTCTTACAGTGTTCCAGTTCTGCCTGTTCCCTGTGTGTATAAATTTCCAAACTCTGTTTTTCCGACCTTATAACTAAGTTTCCTGATGAGATTGAGTGTTAATAAACAGTTTTCATAGTTATTAACAATCTCTGCCTGGACATCACAATTAACATTGATTATTAACGTTGTATCATTTGTAACAGTGAGCCCAGCACCTTGGTCTCTGATCTAGTAGAAGGCAGAGAGCTGAGAGGGAGATTGGCATTCCCAGGGAAGCCCTGATCACCCAGTTTACAGCCTTGGCAGCTTTGGTGTAGAAAGGTCTGGCAGGACACATTGCATCACCCACACATGTAGTAAAGTGGAAAGGCAGCTGAGAGATGGCAGCTCCTACCCAAAGCCACAGCAAAGCAAACTTGCTCCAGCTTCCAAGTATCAGTTTCTGGCATCAGGCAATGCCTCAAACAAACAGTGGCAAACAGATGGACATTTTTCATAGCAGGTTTTGAGGGAGGAAGTGTGGTTGTAAAAAACTGGACATTAAAAAGAAATGTCCCTGGCTTTGCCTGCAGTAAACAGAGTAGAAATAGATGCTGCAGCAGGGTAAAGAGTGCAAGTGCATTGTTGGCTTCCTTCACAGGATGCCAGGAGTTGGAAAGGACCTCTGGACATCTTCCAGTCCAACCCCCCTGCCAGAGCAGCACCAGAGAATCCAGTGCAGGTCACACAGGAACACATCCAGAGAGGGCTGGAAAGTCCTCAGAGGAACTGGGAGACTCCACAACCTCTCTGGGCAGCCTGTGCCAGGGCTCTGGGACCCTCACAGCAAAGAAGTTGTTGCTCACATTGAGGTGGAACTTGCTGGGCTGCAGTTTCCATCCCTTGTCCTTTGTCCTATGCCAGGGCACAAGTGAGCAGAGGCTGTCCCTGTCCCTTCCTTCCCCCAGCCCTCAGCTATTGATAGACATTGCTCAGATCCCCTCTCAGCCTTCTCCTCTGCAGACTAAGCAGCCCCAGGGCTCTCAGCCTCTCCTCATCACAGTGCTGCAGTCCCTTCAGCACCCTTGTAGCCCTGTGTTGGACACTCTCCAGTAGATCCCTGTCCCTCTTGAACTGGGGAGTCCAGAACTGGAGGCAGTGTTCTAGATGGGACCTCAGTGGGGCAGAGCAGAGGGTGAGGAGAACCTCCCTGGATCTGCTGGACACACTCTTCTTAATGTGCCCTGGGATGCCATCCTTCTAGCTGCTATGTCCTGATTGGGATTGTGCTTCTCTTGGAGCAGCCCAATGGGACTTCACAGACACACAGCACAGCTAGGCTCAAGTGACAGTGGTGTATCCCTTCCCAGCACAGTTTGGTCCCTGCACCTCCATTCCTCACATGGGCAGAAATACAGAGTGAGTCTTCCTGATTTTCCTTCTCTGTATGAGATGCTGTTTCTTTGTTGTGATCACTTCCCAGACCAGTAAATGGCCTGCCCATGCTTCCTCACCTCTGGTGCAGATGACTCCAGAGAGGGAAATGATTTGCTCTTTTTCCTTGGTTGTAAATTCTCCTGAATTAGTTACTCTTTTGTTCTCACTGCATGGTTGGTGGTCAGATTTTTCCTTTGAGACCCCAAACTGCTGAAGATCTCTGTGTGAACACTGTGCTCCTCAGTCATACCCAGCACCAACAATATCCACCCCTCTCATATGAGTGTTCCCAAGTCATAGAATCATTGAATGGTTTAGGTTGGATAGGACCTCCAAAGCTCATCCAGTCCAACCCCACCCTGCAGTCAGCAGGAGCATCCTCAAATAGATCAGGTTGCCCACAGCCATGTTGAGCCTCACCTTGAGTATCTCCAGCCATAGGGCCCCAACCACCTCCCTGGGCAACCTGTTGCAGTGTTCCACTACCCTCATAGTACAGAACTTGTTCCTCACATCCAATCTCAATCTGCTCTGCTCTAGTTTGAAGCCATTGCCCTCGTCCTGTCCCTGCAGGCCTTTGCAAACAGTCTCTCTGCAGACTTCTTATAGCCCCTTCAGGTACTGGCAGGTTGCTGTTAGGTGTCCTTGGAGCCTTCTCTTCTCCAGGCTGAACACCCCCAACTACCTCAGCCTGTCCTCATAGCAGAGCTGCTCCAACCCCCTGAACATTTTCATGCCCCTCCTCTGGACCTGCTCCATCAGGTCCATGTCCTTCCTGTGGGCTTCTGTGTTGTGTGTTACTGCCTGAGCACTCTGACAATTCAGGCTTTGTTTCAAACTGGTTCAGTCCCACAGGCTCTTCTGAGTCACTGGTTTCTGGGGTTGTCATTTCCAGTGTCAACAGGTCTGTGCTGCAGTTGGAGAGGCTCTGTCTTCTCCTCAGCACCTGCTTTTTTGGGGGAGCAATGCTTAATGGGTTTACTACAATTCATGTAATTTAAAGCATTACCTTGCTGGAAACAATAATAAAAATAAAAATGGTAATGGCCTTGCCAGATGCAAAGTTAGCAAATAAGGAAGCTGCAGGTTACCTGGAGAAAAAGTGTTCAGATTAAGCTCTGTGGGCAGGGCAAAGTGAAATTTGTTTTGGTCAAACTTAGTGTTCCTGTTGTTCATTTGAGGAGAGTTGTGGTCAACAAGCTGGAGGCCTGCAGCTGGTAGAGTCCCACATGGGGCTGTACAGGGACCAGGACTGTTCAATGTATTTGTCAATGACCTGGATGAGGGCACAGAGTGCACTGTTGGCAAGTTTGCTGATGACCAAAAAACTGGGTGTAGTGGCTGACACACACTGGAGGGTTGTGCTGCCATTCAGACAGAGCTGGACAGGGAGAAAAGGAATGTAATACAACAAGGGCAAGTGTGGAGTCATGCAAGTGGGAAAGAAGAACAGCATGGACCAGAATAGGTTGGGAACCGACCTGTTGGAGATTAGTGAAGGGGAAAGGACCTGGGGGTCCAAAACTGGACACAGCACTTCAGGTGTGGCCTCACCAGAGCAGAGTCCAAGGGGACAATCCCCTCCCTGCTCCTGCTGGACACAGCATTTCTGATCCCAGCCAGGATACCATTGGCTTTCTGTGCCCCCTGGTGACGCTGCTGGCTCACATTCAGCTGCTTGTCCATCACAGCCCCCAGGTCCCTTTCTGCAGGCAGCTTTCCAGCCACACTGCCCCAAGCTTGCAGTGCTGCTTGGGGTTGTTGTGGCCCAAGTGCAGGATCTGGAATATGTGTGGTGGCAGCTGACTCTTGATGAGTATAGCCTGTGACAAGAGCAGATACACATTCTTGGGCTCAGTGATCCCCTTGCCTACATTGTTCCTATATTTCAACCCTGGTTTTGCAGGCTGCATGCTCTGTGGTGCTGGTCACCACATCTAGTGCTGCATACCAAGGACAAATGTTCTGCAGCTTAACCTTCTTTGGGGATTTAAGCCTGCTGCAGAGGAGTTAAACTGTCAGTTGTGTGGAGCAATGGAAAGTATGCTCACTAACAATGTTCTATTTAAAATACAAAGCAAATGTAAGATGGGCAGGGGGTGTCGGGTGGCAGGAACTGAGAAGTTTTTTTTCTATTCAGAGCCTGAGCAGATGCAGGATGGCTTTCCCCAGCTGCCTGGGTCTTCATTCTGTGGTCAAAGAAGGAGCTCAATCATGATACATCCTCTGCCACATAGCAGTGCAGTGGTACTTGTGTGGAGTATTCCTTTCCCTAGGTGAACAAAAAAAAATATAAGAGGAAGCAGTCTTTTCATAGAATCATAGAATGGCAAGGTTGGAAGGGAGCTCAAAGATCATCTAGTTCCAACTCCCTGCCATAGGCAGGGACACCTCCCACTAGCACAGGTCACTCAAGGCCTCATCCANGCCCACACTGCTCTTGCTGCAGCCCAGCACACAGTTGCTGTCTGGGCTGCACTCACACTGCAGCCTCATGTTGAGCTTTTCATCACCCCAGACCCCCAGGGCCTTTTCCTCAGGGCTGCTCTCAGCCATTCCCCACCCAGCCTGGAGTTGTGCTTGGCATTGTGCCTACCCAGGTGCAGGACCTTACACTTGGCCTTGTTGAATGTCATGAGGTTGGCCTGGGCACACCTCTGCAACCTGTGCAGGTCCCTCTGGATGGATCCCTGCCCTCTAGCAAGTCGACTGTGCCACACAGCTTGGTGCCATCTGCAAACTTGCTGAGGCTGCACTGATTCCTCTGTCCATGGCACTGACAAAGATGTCAAACAGCACTGGTGCCAGCACTGACCCCTGAGGGATGCCACTTGGCTCTGGTCTCTGGTAAGCAGCATTCTCCAGGAGCAGAGCTCTAAAGGATGCTGCTGTATGAGTGGAGTAGGTTGAAGCAGGTTCAACCTTTAAATGATTTTCAGGCAAAGCAGGAGGTGTCACTGCTGTCTTCGATGTGATGCACCAGAGCTGGTTAGACAGTTCCAGGTTGTGCTTTTGGGTTGGGTACAGTTTGGATGGCATTTATTGATGGAATTAAAGGTGGTTGAGAGAGAGATTTGGTGAGTTTCTCAACAAAATGCCACTGCATTTGGAAAACATTTTGGTTCTGTATCTTCTAATGGAATTTTTAAAAGTATGGTTTATATTGAAGCTATCACTTCAAGAGGAAGAGGATAGGAAATAAGGAATGAGAGAGGTGATCCTACCACTCTACTGTCGTGAGACCTCACCTGGAGTGCTGCATCCAGCTCTGGAGCCTTAAATACAGCAAGGATATGGACCTCATGGAGCAGGTCCGGGGGAGGGCCACAAAAATGATCAGGGGGTTGGGGCAGCTCTGTTATGAGGACAGGCTGAGGGAGCTGAGAGCGTGCAGCCTGGAGAAGAGAAGGCTCCAGGCAGACCTAATAGCAACCTTCCAGTACCTGAAGTGGGCTACAAGAAGGCTGCATCCCCATGTCCCTCTCCTCAGAGCTGCTCTCCAGCCAGGCACTGCCCAGCCTGTATTTGTGCTTGGGATTGCCTCAATACAGCTGCAGGACCTTGCACTTGGTCTTGTTGAACCTCATGAGGTTGGATTGTGCCCACCTTTGCAGCCTGCCCAGGTCCCTCTGGATGGATCCCTGCCCTCCAGCTGTCAGCTGCACCACACAGGTTTGTGTGGTCAGCAAACTTGCTGAGACTGCGCTCAATGCTTCTGTCCACGGCACCGACAAAGGTGTTGAGCAAGACTGGTCTCAAGACTGATCCTTGAGGGACTCTGCTTGTCACTGCCTCCACTTGGACATGGACCCATTGACAGCCACTCTTTGGGTGTGGCCATCAAGGCAGTTCTTTATCCATCTAGTGGTTCACCCATCGAACCCATGTCTCATCAGCTTGGAGAGCAGGATGTGGTGCGGGACAGAGCCAAAGGCTTTGCTCAGCTCCAGGCGAATGCCATCAGTTGCTCACCCCTCAGCTATTCCTGTTGTGACCTGTTCATAGAAGGCCACCAGGTTTGTCAGGCAGGATTTACCCTTGGTGAAGCCATGCTGATTGCACCCAATCACCTCTTTACTATTCTCCTGTCTCAGTAGTGCCTCCAGGAGGATCTGCTCCATGATCTTACCGGGCACAGAGGCGTAGTTCCCCAGATCCTCCTTCCTAACCTTTTTGGAATTGGGACTTCTGTTTCTTCTTTTCCAGTCAGTGGGGACTTCACCAGCTTGCCATGACTTTTGGAATAGAATAGAGAGGGGTTTAGCAACCTCCTCTGCCAGTTCTCTGAGCACCATTGGGTGTATCCTGTCAGGTCCCATGGACCTGAACGCTTTCAGGTCTTTCACGGTGAGATTACAAACCTGATCTTCACTTATGCTGGGCAGTTCTTCCTTCCAGTGCCTGCCATTATCTTCCATGACTACAGGAAGGCTGAGAAGGGATTATTGACAAGGTCTTGCAATGACAGGACAAGGGACAATGGGTTTAAACTGGCAGAGGGAAGATTTAGACTGGATGTTAGGAGGAAGTTCTTTACAGTGAGGGTGGTGAGACACTGGAACAGGTTGCCCAGGGAGGTTGTGGCTGCTCCCTCCCTGGAGGTGTTCAAGGTCAGGTTGGAGGAGGCCTTGAGTGACCTGTACTAGTGGGAGGTGTCCCTGCCTATGGCAGGAAGTTGGAACTAGATGATCCTTGAGGTCCCTTCCAATCTTACCATACTATTATTCTATAATTCTATGATTCTATGACTCCAGGAGTGTGGCTGGAAGCCTTTGCAGTGAAGACTGAGGTAAAGAAGTCATTGAGAACCTCAGCCTTTTCCATGCCACTTGTGACCATTTCCCCTGTTTCCTTTCAGAGGGGGCCCACACCTTCCCTAGTCTGCTTTTTACCATTAATACACCTGTAGAAACTCTTGGTGTTCCCTTTGACCTCCCTGGCTAGATTCAGTTCAAATTGTGCCTTGGCTTTCCTAGCCAGATCTCTAGCTGCTTGGGCAGCTTCCTTATATACACCCCCCTCATTCTAGCTGTCCTTTCTTCCACTCCTTGTAGAGTTTCTTTCTGTGTGACAGTGTGGCCAGGAGCTCCTTGCTCAGCCAGGCAGGTCTCCTAGAGTTCTGCCCTGCTTTCCTCTTGGTTGGTATACATTGCTCCTGGACACAGAGGAGGTGATCCTTGAACACTGAGCAGCTGTCCTGGGCCCCTCTTCCCTCTAGGGCTTCATCCCATGATACTTTGGCCAGCAGATCCCTGAAACCATCAAAGTCTGCACACCTAAAGTCTAGGGTCATAAGCTTAGAATATGTCTTCCTGGTTGCCCTGAGGATCTTAAATGCAAATGCTTCAACTTCACGCAACTTCAACATCACACAATGAGCCTTGGCCCATGGCTCTGACCTGTCCAGGTCCTGCTGCAAAGCCTCCCTACCCTCTAGCAGATCATCAGGGCCACCCAGCTTGGTGCCAGCTGTGGGTTTACTGTGAGTTCCACACCCAGATCACTTTAATGTGTGTCATACTTCTTTCATTGCTTCTTCAGTATGAGGTTAAACAACGTTTTTTAATTTTTATTTTCCCTTCTCTCAAGGTTTTTTTCCATTGTGCAAAAAGCAATGGCACTCCCCACCCTCAAACCCCGTCAACTACATGCTGGCATAAGCCTCTAGATGAGATCTAATTCAGAGATTCCTTTGGCCCTGTCTCCCTGAGGATTTAAATGGGTGAGATGTTTTGGCTTTGGGAAGCCTCAGAAATGAGGCAGCTGTGTGGCTTCTTCTGGTGCCAGCTGCCCCCCCTGTGCCCTGCTGCACCTGTTGGCACTAGAATCGTAGGCATTTGCTGCATAGTAACTGAATAAGGTGAAGGTGGATTTTGATGGAACAAGATTACTGGAGTACTGTGTACAGTTCTGGAGCCCCTAGCATACGAAGGACATGGAACTGTTGGAGCGGGTCCAGAGGAGGCCACCAAGATGCTGAGAGGGCTGCAGCAGCTCTGCTATGAGGACAGGCTGAGAGAGTTGGGGCTCTGCAGCCTGGAGGAGGGAAGGCTTCCAGGAGATCTTGGAGTAGCCTTCCAGTATCTGAAGGGGGCATACAGGAAGGCTGGAGAGGGACTATTGAGAAGGTTTTGCAATGCCAGGACAAGGGGCAATGGGTTTGAACTGGCAGAGAGGAGATTGAAACTGGATGTTAGGAGGAAGTTGTTTGCAGTGAGGGTGGTGAGACACTGGCACAGGTTGCCCAGGGAGGTTGTGGAGCACAGAATCACCCAACGTGATCTTTGATCTTTGATCACGTTGGGTGATTCTATGCTCCACAACCTCCCTGGAGGTGTTCAAGGCCAGGTTGGA
>WBNM01024952.1:0-13133 GCA_013399055.1 Ramphastos sulfuratus
TGGGCATCAAGTGCCTGGGGCCAGCTCTCTTTTTCTGACGGTATTCAGCAACAAGCCAAGGAGCAACAGCTACAAACTGGAACAGAGAAGGTTTCAGCTCAACATGAGGAGAAACTTCTTTACAATGAGGGTGACAGAGCCCTGGAACAGGCTGCCCAGAAAGGCTGTGCAGTCTCCTTCTCTGGAGACTTTCCAAACCCACCTGGATGCATTCCTGTGCAAACTACCCTAGGGACTCCTGCTTGCCAGGGAGGTTGGACTCCATCTCAGGAGGTCCCTTCCAACCTCTAAAGTTCTGTGATTCTGTAGTTTTCTCTTCATGATGCTGATTTCTCAGAAAGATGAGCAAAAGAAACCAAAAGGCTGTCAGTGTTTGTGGGTACATAAGCAGCAACATGAACTCCAGGTGAGATAGCAGTGGGGAGTGAGCACTGTGCTGCTCAATCACAGCTGGTACTTCACACATGTGTTCTTCCTCTTCCCCTGCCTACATGAACAACAAAAGGCTGAGAGAGTTGGGACTGTTCAGTCCCAAGAAGAGAAGGCTCTGGGGAGCCCTTCTTGTGGCTTTTCAGCACTTGAAGGGATCAGTCAGAAAGCTGGGGACAGACTTTTTAGCAGGGGCTGTTGTGACAGGACAAGAGGTGATGGTTTAAACATAAATGAGGGAGATTCAGACTACAGAAAAGCAGAAATTATTTACAGTGAGGGTGGTGAGACCCTGGCCAAGTTTCCCAGAGAGATGGCAGATTCCCCATCCCTGGAACCATTCCATATCAGGTTGCCATTTTATGGTTCTATGCCATTGGCCTTCTTGGCCACCTGGGCACACTGCTGGTTCATATTCAACTGGCCATCAATCAATACCCTGTGTCATTCTCCACTGAGCAGCTCTCCAACCACTCTTCTCCAAACCCATAGGGTTGCAGAGGGTTGTCGTGGCCCAAGTGCAGCAGTTGCCACTTGACCTTATTTAAATATCAACCTTTAAATGGGTTCTGGAAATGGATTTTTTACAATCATGTCTCTGTTGCATGGAAATTATTCTGAACATAACTTCATTAAGCTCTAGTCTTTATTCCAAGCAGATACAACAAGAATTCACAAGCAATCCCCTGACCTTTCCAGCATGGAGTGCAGCAGCCATCAGATTGCTGAGGAAAAACAAGAAGGGGTTTATTTTTCTTTTATCAGAATGCTCACATGTGGAGGTAGAGAAAAATCCAGCTTAAGGTCTCCAAGTAGTAAAGATTTTCCTGCAGATACTAATGAGACTTCAGGGTTTCAAGAGCCAGGAGTAGATTAACAAAGAGAAAAACAGAGAAATTCTGACACCAGTAGAATCATAGAAGGGTTTGATTTGGGAGGGACCTTAAAGAGCATCTAATTCCAGACCCCTTACCATGGGCAGACAGATTTTAGGCAGCAAATATAAAACACAAAGTGGCTCTGTTTGTATATGAAATGATACCCATGTACCAAGCTTGAGTAAATCTGGGGTGATGAAAAGCTCAAGATGAGGCTGCAGTGTGAGTGCAGCCCAGACAGCAACTGTGTGCTGGGCTGCAGCAAGAGCAGTGTGGGCAGCAGGGCAAGGGAGGGGATTCTGCCCCTTTGCTCTGCTCTCTTCAGACCCCATCTGGAGTCCTGTGTGCAGTTCTGGAGCTCCCAGCACAGGAAGGACATGGAAGTGTTGGAGCCAGTCCAGAGGAGGCCACCAAGATGCTCAGAGGGCTGCAGCAGCTCTGCTGTGAGGACAGGCTGAGAGAGTTGGGGCNAAGCACTAAAAAGTTCTGCTGTCAGTTCTAAATTACTTACCACAATAAACTCAAAACCCAGCTGAGAAGAATTACTGGAATCACAGTTTTGGATGGAAGACATTTTTAGGATCATCAAGTTCAACCACTGAGCCAGCACTGCTACATCACCACTAAACTGTGGCCCACAGCACCACATCTAGATGGCTTTGAAACCCCTCTGAGGATGGAGAGTGCACAGCTGCCCTGGGCAGCTTGTTCCAGGCCTTGGCAACAATTTGGGGAAAGAAATTGTTCCTTGTGTCCAACTCTGGTGCAACTTGAAGCTGTTGCCTCTTGTTCTATTGCCTGTTTCTTTGGAGAAGAGACCAACTCCCACCCGGCTCCTTTTTTCAAGGGGTTCACAGAATCTCAGGGGCTGGAAGGGATCTCAAAAGCTCATCCAGTCCAACCCCCTGATAGAGCAGGATCACCTATACCAGATCACACAGGAACACATCCAGGCAGATTTGGAATATCTCCAGAGTGGAAGACTCCACAACCACCCTGGGCAGCCTGTTCCAGGGTTCTGTCACCCTCACAGGGAACAAATTCCTCCTCATGTTTCCATGAAACTTCCTATGCCTCAGCTTCCACCCAGTGCCCCTTGTGCTGTCATTGGGTATCACCCAGCAGAGCCTGGCTCCAGCCTCACCCTGCACATAAACATTGCTGATGTCTCCTCTCAGTCTCCTCTTCTCCAAGCAGCACAGCCCCACTCCCTCAGGCTCCCCTCATAAGAGAGCTGTTCCATTCCCTTCAGCATCTTTGTGGCTCTGTGCTGGACTCTTTCCAGCAGTTGTATGTCCTTCTTGAACTGGGAGGCCCAGAACTGGACACAATACTCCAGCTGTAGTGAGTGAGAAGCTCTCCCCCTGCAACTCCTTTTCTCCAGGTTAAACAATCTCAGTTCCTCAAGAAGCCCCTCAGAAGACTGTACATTGGGTTACTGGGAAGCTGAGTAATGAGGATGTTGTGAATGAATTGTGACCATAAAGCATTGCAGATGTGGATGAGTAGTTCTAACCATACATAACTGACTGCCCCTGTGGTAGCTGCTGCTCCTCAGGGAAGAAACTTTAGACTACCTTTAGCACTTTTAATACTAAATAACAAAATGTCAGCAACAAACAAGGAACAAAAAAATTATCAAAATTGGAAGAGACAGCAGGAGAAGAAAGGAGTGAGGAACAAAAGCCATGGCTATGACATTGTGAACTGGTGATGTACCCTCATGATGAATGGTTTGTGCATTGCCCATCCCATCCAGGCAAATTTCATAATCAGAGAGGTCAAGAGGAGAGTTACAAGGCAAGACAGCTGCATGGATACAGATTGCAGAGAGAACTCTTCAGCCTTGAAAAACAGAAGTGAAGTGGACTATGACAGATGTGTAGGGTATCACAAGTAGCCTGGAGAACAAAACCAGAGACTGTGTCACAAGAAACAATGTCAAAACCAAGAGCCATCACAAGAAATTAGCAAGTGGAAAGTACAAAGCAAAGAACAGACTCCACTCCTCAAACAGCACACTCCAAGTGTAGCATTCATTGCCAAGGAACAGAGCAGAGGGGAAAAGTTTACAGGAGCTCAGAAAGCAGTTAAAGAAACCAATCAACATGTATGGTCTGGGTCCAGAAATTTCTTCAGGCTGGAAATTTCTAAGCCACAAACCACAGGGAGAGCTGTGCCAGTGTCTCACCACCCTCCCTGCAAACAACTTCCTCCTAACATCCAGTTTCAATCTTCCCTCTGCCAGTTCAAACCCATTGTCCCTTGTCTTGTCAGTACAAGACCTTGTCAATAGTCCCTCCCCAGCCTTCCTATAGCCCCCTTCAGATATTGGAAGGCGACTCTAAGGGGGCCTCTAAGCCGGCGCTCCGGCAGGCTGCAGAGCCCCAACTCTCTCAGCCTGTCCCCATAGGAGAGCTGCTCCAGCCCTCTGAGCATCTTCATGGCCCTCCTCTGAACTTGAAGGTCTTTTGACACTGAAACAACTCCATGATTCTATGAGTCCCAAACCATTCTTGGAACTCTAAGTCCACAAAGTCCTGGAAAAATCCAGGAAGGAAAAAAAAAAGTGGGGTTGGGGGGTGGGATTTGCATTCATCGAGGCAGAGCTGTAAATTAAAAGCTGAGTCTGCATTTCCAAAACTCAATCATTCCCATTGATATTTTAGTTCCTGATAATGTTGATAAAAAATTCATCATGAAGCAAAAGCTAAGAGCTTTGTATTTAAAAAAAAATAATAATTTTAGTTCCTTTTATAAAAAATTAATCAGGTTTTTCTACATTCACATCTGCATATAAAAGAGATTTTGCCTCCTAACCACAGGCTTACTTTTCCCTCATTGTAAATATATGACAGGAAAAAAAGAAAAAAAGCTTAAAGAGAAGATTCTTGTATCAGTAGCACAATAACAGCTTTGCAAATTATTTCAATTGTCAGGAGACACATGACCAATGCATCTTAGCTACAGTCAGCTTGACCATCACGTGTGTTACTCATGTGCCCAAGACCTTGGAACAAAAACTGAGTCACCAAATCCTATCTATCAAATTATCCTTAGGCATTACAGCAACATTTGTATAAATGAAAGAATCAAAGCATCCCAACACTGTAGGGGCTGGGAGTAACCTCTAGAGATCATCTAATTCAACCACCTGATAAAACAGAGACATCCACAGCAAGCTGCTCACAACAGCAGTGTCCAGGTGGGTTTGGAATCTCTCCAGAGAAGGAGACTTCACAAACTCTCTGGGAAGTCTGCTCCAAGGCTCCAGCATCCTCACAGCAAAGAAGTTTCTCTGTTCAGATCTTGGGCTCCAGTTTGTGACCACTGACCCTTGTGCTGTCTCTGGGCACCACTGAAAGGAGTCTGGCCCCACTGGCTTGCTCCCCACTCTCTGGATCTTGGTAAGCATTGATCAGATCCCCTCTCAGGCTGCTCTTCTCCAGGATAAACAGCCCCAGGTCTCTCTCAGCCTTCCCTCCTCACAGAGATGCTCCAGGCCCCTCAGCATCTTTGGAGCCTCTGCTGGACTCTATCCAACAGCTCCCTGTCTCTAATGAACTGGGGAGCTGTGCTGCTTTGAGGCTACTTGGAATATTTCCATGAGAGAAATTAGATCATTGGTTGTGCAAAGAAAATAATGATGAAGTCTGTATCATTCATTGGTTTGCTGAGAAGGATAGAAAGCCAAAATATAAATAATCTGTCCAACTCTGTCCTGGGATGTTTCTCTACTTGCTTCCTCTTACTCTGCTCTAATATCTCCACTAACCTTGGCTACAGATGCCAAGGTAAGCTTGCTGGCTTTTGTTTTTGTTTGCCTGTCTGGGAAAGTAGAGGGAGAAAGCAAGGGCAGCTCTGAGCCCCTTCTGGGCAGTGTTCTTTATCCAAGAGAGAGTTTGGATTTCTGTATTATTCCTAATTTGTATATAATTGTAAATATATTGTATATACATGCTTGTCAATTTTGCTTTGCTCTAAGTACAGCTTCAGCTGACTTCCAAGCCATCTGGGCTAGTCTGGTAAATTGCAATAGTGGGGGAGAAAGTTCTTAACCCACATTAGGAGCCCAGAACTGGACCCAATCCTCCATGTGCAGCCTCACAGGGCAAAGTAGAGAAGGTGGAGAGTGTCTCTTGGCCCACTGGCCACACTGCTCATAATGCACCACAGGAGATCATTGCCTTCTTGGTCACAGGGGCAGAATCCCCTCCCTTGCCCTGCTGCCCACCCTGCTCTTGCTGCAGCCCAGCACACAGTTGCTGTCTGGGCTGCACTCACACTGCAGGCTCATGTTGAGCTTTTCATCACCCCACACCCCCAGGGCCTTTTCCTCAGGGCTGCTCTCAGCCATTCCCCACCCAGCCTGGATTTGTGCTTGGGATTGTGCCTACCCAGGTGCAGGACCTTACACTTGGCCTTGTTGAATATCATGAGGTTGGCCTGGGCACAGCTCTGCAGCCTGTCCAGGTCCCTCTGGATGGATCCCTGCCCTCTAGCAAGTCGACTGTGCCACACAGCTTGGAGTCATCTGCAAACTTGCTGAGGGTGCACTGATTCCTCTGCCCATGTCACTGACAAAGAAGTTATCACAGACATCCTTCCACCTTAGAACATGTCTTGGGATGAACACTTTGAAAGTTGAATGACCAAGTTAGATCTTAGACCCTTAAACCCATCTAAGTGTCTGTGTGCAGAGACATGGCATACAGAATGGCTTTGATTGGGAAAAAACCTTCAAGGTCCTCAAGCCTGACCATTATTTGAAGGACCCTCTTGAGACCCTTAACTTCCAATACTCAAAATATATAGAAATATGGAATGAAATCCAAAGTTTAAGGGATTTCATGGCCTTTTTAAGTGTTTTCGATTCTAATTCCTCAATCTCTGAATAGCATTTCATAGATTGCTCCATACCTTTTTTCCCCCTTCCTTTTTATTATTATTCTCTTTTTTTTGTGTGTGTGGTATAACAGCAGAAGCCTTTGAAAGACAAGATGTTCCTACTGAATATTCATCAAGCAACAATCAAGGATAATGCTGAGAAGCAATTATTTCTTTGTCCTTTTTCTTCTTTTTTGCTTTTCTTTTTTTTTTCCCTCTTTTTTTCCCCTTTTTTCTTTTAAAAGGAAAATAATGTGAAACAAGAACAAGTGTCAAAAGAATAATTTCTACAGATAGCTCAAACAACAGCAAGGAACTACCAGCCCTGGATTTAATATATTCAGAGTTCTGAACCAGATAAACTAGAATGGCTTGTGATCCAAAACCTGATGGATCTAACCACAGTTGCTGCTCCAAAGTACTCACAAGTAGCAAATGGTTGAGTTTTGGGTTTTTTTGCTCTATTGTTAAATTCCTTTTAGGTGTTCAAGTGGATTGAAATATGAAATATTTACAGCAACACCAGGCTGGAACAAGAATTAAAACTGCTGTGGATAATTACTGCTGGGATTAGCAACGTTTGGAGAATCATAAAATATTAAGGTTACAAAAGATCTCTAAGATCATCAAGTCCAGCTGTCAGCCCAACATCCTCATGATCACTAAATCATGTCTGTGGCTCTCTCCCAATGTCTCTGACACTCTGACATCCTCCTAGAAATGGAGCATTAAAAAAAGGACCCAGTTATCACAGTTTTCACTTCTAAGTGCCTCACAGAATGACAGAAATATTTTAAGTAAAAAAGATTTATAAGCTCATCAAGTTCAACCATTAGCCCAGCACTGTTAAGTCCACCACTAAACTATGTCCCTCAGCATTACATCTATATGCTCTGGGCAGCCTGGTGCAAGGCTTGACAGCCCTGGCAGGGGAAAAAGTGTTCCTCATGCCATAATGCCATGGTCTAGTTGATTGGATAGGGCTGGGTGATAGGTTGGACTGGGCGAGCTTGGAGGTCTCTTCCAACCTGGTTGATCCTATGATTCTAAGTGTCCCATCCAGTCTTGTCTTGAACACCTCCAGGGATGGTGACTCCCTGGGCAGCCCATTCCAATGCAAATCACTCCTAAACCTTCTCTGTTGCAACTTGAGGCTGTTTCTTCTTGTGCCTTGAGAGATACCAAACCCTTACCTGGTTCCAACCTCCTTTCACAGACTTGTAGAGAGCCAGAAGGTCTCCCCTCAGCCTCCTTTTCTCCAGGCTGAACAACACCAGCTCCCTCAGCCACTCCTCACAAAAACCTGTTCTTCAGACCCTTCACCAGATTCATTCTCCTTCCTCCAGCACCTCAATGTTCTTCCTGGAATGAGAGGCTCAAAACTGAATGCAGCATTCAAACTGAATCCAGTGCCAAGAACAATCCCTGCCCTGGTCCTGCTGCCCACACTGTTGCTGATCCAAGCCAGGATTCTGCTTGCCTTCTTGGTCACCTAAGCACATCCTGGCTCATATTAAGCCATTTGTTGAACACCACCACCAGGTCCTTTTCTGTTGTGCAACTCTCCAGCCACTTTTCCCTGAGCCTGGAGCACTGCATGAGGTTGCTGTGGTCCAAGTGTAGGAACCAGCACTTGGTCTAGATGTTAGAGAAAGCAGTCAGGGGTAACATAGAGTTAGAGAAGGACTTAAACATGTTACAAGAGAGGGTAAGCACAATTTACTACTAACAAATAGAAGTAATGTGAAGAGTGTGAGGGATGAGTTAGGGAGGAATTAAGCACTCAGACACTATATAGAATCCTACATTAATGTTGATGCCTGAAGAGGACCTACAAGAAAGTTGGAGAAGGACTATATATAAGGGCTTGTAGTGATAGGATGCGAGGGAACAGCTTTAAGCAGGAAGAGGAGAGATTTAGACTGGATGTTAGGAGGAAGTTGTTTGCAGTGAGGGTGGTGAGACACTGGCACAGGTTGCCCAGGGAGGTTGTGGCTGCTCCCTCCCTGGAGGTGTTCATGACCAGACTGGACCAGGCCAATAGCAGAATAGTTGAAGCTAGAAAATTTTTAAGGTCCTTTCCAACCCCAAGCACTCTATGATTAAAGGGGTCTACAGGAAAGCTGGGGAAGGGTTTTTTAGGATGTCAGGTAGTGACAGGACTGTGGGGAAGGGAACAAAGCTAGAAATGGGTAGATTCAGACTGGATGTTAGGAAGAAGTTCTTCACCATGAGGGTGGTGAGATCCTGGAATGGGTTGCCCAGGGAGGTGGTGAAGCCCCAACCCTGGAAGTGTTTAAGGCCAGGCTGGATGAGGCTCTAGACAGCCTGATCTAGTGGTAGGAGGTTGGAACTAGATGATCCTTGTGGTCCCTTCCAGCCCTGATTCTATGAGTCTACAATCATTGTGTTTGATTAAATGGAGACCTCTGCTTGCTCTGCAGCTCCAGATACAAAGATAATACCATATGGAGCACAGAAAGAACAAAAAAGGTACTACTTTTCTATTATTTCTGTCTGCAATAATATGTAAATTATGCATAATAAAGCAGCACATAAGATTCAGAGAAAAGTGATAAAAATAACCAAGTGGAGGGAAAAAAAAAAGGCTCCAGCAAAGGGTTTGAAAAGATCAAGACAGCTTCCAGAATATTTTTAAACCACATAAGTCTTTGTTTCCTAATGGAGGAGGAATAAGATATTCAAAATTTAGGAAAGAAAGAAAAAGAGAGAGAAAATAGTTCATCACCCAGCATGGTTGCAGACAAACTGAGCAACTTGCTGCACACGAAGTCATTTTGTCCTAGAAATAAAGAAGTGCAAAAAGCAACTGAGAATTTTCTGTGGTACAGAGAGCTGCTTGAAAGCCCTTTGAGAAGGAGGTCAAACTACTGGGTCATGACCTGATCCTTCCTAATCATCCTCAACTTGGACAAGGCTGGAATTAGGTTTAGCCTGTATGGGCTAAGCAATTCCATATCTGTCTGTAGCAGGGCTCATGTCTCATAGAATCATTAAGGTTGGGAAAGACCTCTGAGATCATCAAGCCCAACCATCAACCCAACACCACCATGACCACTAAACCTTGTCCTGAAGAGTGACATGTATTTGGATTTTTTTTAACACCTCCAGGTCTAGAGCACAAGTCTTCTGGGGAGCATCTGAGGGAACTGGTGCTGTTAGCCATGAGAAAAGGAGACTCAGGGGAGACNGCCCAGACTAGACCATGTCCAAAGGTCACTTCCAAGCCCAGGGATGCTGTGACTCCGTAAGGTATCTCTGGTTTTAGGAGGAAGCTGCTAGGGTGCCTGCTGGCAGTCCTGCCTTACACACACATCTGACCATACCAAAGGATGTGTTGGCTGCCTACATTCACATCTATGTTTTCAGATGGCACTCAGCCTGTTCAGACACCAATTGAGAGCTCTGGTAGAGGAATGGCTGCCAAGGTATTTTAAGTTTAGATGAGCAGCTTGCATAAAGAATGTTACTGATGCCATGTCATTCACAGAGAGTCCAGGGGATGTGCCAAGGAATCATAACAGCAGTTGGCATTATATTTTGTGGGAAGAACAGCCTACTTTAGAGAGGCAGCAGAAGGAAAGTGATACCATACTGCACAGCAGAAATTGCATGAGGAACCCCTGTTCCATCACTGGATTCAGTCCTGTGACTGAGCATGCTCAGAGGTGCCCAAATTTCCATCAAAATTTAAATATTTGCACTGGAATCCTGATTCACTCTGTCCCAGCATCAGTGTTGTCTTCAAGCAGCATCTAGGGTCTCAGCAACAATAAGGTGTTGGAGTCTCCAACAGCATCACCCAGATAAAGCCAGCTACCCTGGGGTGTTGATCTCCTGCCTGCTGGGATAGTTCTGGGGGTGTTGGTGGGTGAAAAGCTGGACATGAACCAGCAACACTCATTCACAGTGCAGAAGGCAGCTGTGTCCTGGGCTACATCTCCAGCAGTGTGGAGGGAGGGGATTCTGCCCCTCTGCTCCACCCTACTGAGACCCCACCTGCAGTTCCAGGTCCACCTCTAGAGTTCTCAGTGTAGGACCTGTTGGAACAGGGCCAGAGGGGACCACAAAAAAATGTTGAGGACTGGAACTACTCCACTGTGAGGACAGGCTGAGAGAGTTGAGGTTGTTCAGCCCAGAGAAGAGAACACTCCAATAAGACCTTCTTAAGGCCTTCCTGCACCTAAAGGGGGTGATCAGAAAGTTTGGGATGGACATTTTAACAGGGCCTGTTGTGACAAGACAAAGAATGATGGTTTTAAACTAAAAGAGGGAGATTCAAGTTTGAGAGAAGGAAGAAATTGTTTACACTGAGGGCAGTAAAACAATGCCCCAGGTTGCCCAGAGAGGTGGCAGATGCCCTGTCCCTGTAAGCATTTCAGGACAGGATGGACAGGGCTCTGTGCAACCCACTCTAGTTGCAGCTGTCTCTGCTCAGTGCAGGCAGCATTGGCTAGATGACCTTGAAAGGTCCCTTCTGACACAAACCATTCCAGGATTCCATGAGATGTATGGCAAACCACTTACCCTGCCATGATGGCATTTGGGGCAGTGACCCAAGTGCCCAAATCAGGCATCTGTTGTCACTTCTGATGTTCTAGAATTGATCTGTTGATGCAGAAGTGCACAGGTCACACACAAGTTGTGTGTCACTGCTGCATGACAGGAGGACTAGTTCTGGGTACTTCCATGAGACACCACAGAGTTCCCCCCCTGCATGATCTGAAGAGGTCACTTAAGCCTCAATTATTGCCAGCCCTGTGTGAAGGTCTTTATTTAGCAAGACTTACAAAAGCCTCTAAGAGTCTAACTTTGTGGTACTGCTGAAAAATGCTTCAACACTATTAAACACCTCTTTGGGTACCCTGAATATCCCTTACAGATGGATTTTGCCCCATGTGTGTGGGTATTTATAAGATGCAAGGAAGCAGAGTCAGCAGTATGGACAGGTTGCCTCAGGCAGCAGTGGGGTCCCCATCCCTGGAAGGGTTCACAAAACTCTGTAGATGTGGTGCTGAGTGACATAGTTTAGTGCTGATCTGGCNCTCTTCCATCCAAAGTGATTCTCTGATTTAAGATAGCTTCTTTACAAGGCTTAAGGCAGTCTTGCTCACCAGCCTGGACTGGTGGGCACTGGTATGTCTCCAGAGCCCACCACAACACAACATTGTCCCTGCCTATGGCAGGGGGTTGGAACTAGGTGATCTTTGAGGTCCCTTCCAACCTCACCATTCTATGATTGTAGGAACATTTTTGTCAGGTTGTTGGTCACTAGAGAGTTTTTTCCTCTCATGTGAAGTTGTTGCAGGACACCTTAGGAAACAGAGCAACAGAGGGGCAGGTTTTCAAAGCAGCATTTTAAAAGGCTTTGCTCCCAGTGCATCTCAGCTGGGCCAGTTGCTGTTGCTTCTGCATTTGTAGTTGTCATGAACATTTTTTTCTCCAACACACGGAGGGGAGAGTGCTTCCCAGTCTTATGTTCCTTAATCCCTGCCTTTGCAAGAAGCAGCTGGGGGATTATTTTCAAATGTTTTGTAATATTTAAAGCAGCTGCTATTGAAGAATGTGGTGTTTTGCCTCCTTCCTATAAAGAGCAGCATGGTTTGCCTTTATGACTTCTATCCTGGTTGCCCTAGATTCCTGAGAAGGAAGTGAAAGGAATGATTCATCTTCTCCCCCTTTAATTTAGGTAAGGTGATATTTGGCCTTAATTATTCTCTTAAACATGCTAAAAAAAAATTATTGGAGTTTGATAAGTTTTCATCTTCTGATAAGCTGAAGCAGTAAAACAAAGCCAGAATGACGTAGAGCATGACCTTTCCTTATGCCATGTCTCCCTGTATAAAAATAAAGTCTCGCCAGGTTCTGATTTGGGTGCCAAACCAAAGGGTAGCAATTGTAATTAGAGCCTTTAAAAGGCAAGATGAAATATTCTTAAGCTGAAGCCTTAAAATAAATCAGGCAAATATTTTATATTTCCCACTTGTTTATAGAGTCATGGAATCATAGAAGGGAGATGGACCTCTAAAGGAAGGAGGAGATCACAGAATGCCAGGGGCTGGAATGGACTTTGAAAACTCATCCAGTCCAACCCACCTGCCAGAGCAGGATCACCTACACCAGATCACACAGGAAGTAATCCAGATGGGTCTTGAATATCTCCAAGAGGGGAGGACTCCACAACCGCCCTGGACAGCCTGTTCCAAGGTTCTGTCACCCTCACAGGGAAAAAAAATTCCTCCTCATGTTAACATGGAAATTCCTATGCCTCAACTTCCACCTCTGCCCCTTGTCCTGTTGCTGGGCATCACCAAGAGCAGGCTGACTCCCTCATTTTGGCACTCACCCTTTACATATTTGTAAAGGTGAATGAGGTCACCTCAGTCTCCTCCAAGCTAAAGAGTCCCAGCTCCCCCAGGCTCTCCTCATAAGGAAGATGTTTCACTCTCTTCATCATCTCTAAGTGTTATCTGGTCCAACCCCCTTGCAGTATGCAGGGACATCCCCTGCTAGATCAGGTTGCTCAGAGCCCCAAGCAACCTGACCTGAAATGTTTCCCAAGGATGCTACTGTCCCCTTCTACTCAGCATTGGTCAGGCCACACCTTGACTACAGGGTTCAGTTTTGGGCTCCTCTCTTCCCTTCACTCCAAGAAGAACATTGAGGGGTTGAAGCATATCCAGAGAAAGGTAATGAAGTTAGTAAGGGGCCTTGGACACAAACCTTATGAGGAATGGATGATGGAACTGGGGTTATTTAGTCTTCAGAAGAGGAGGCTAAGGGGAGACCTCACCACCTTCTCTAAGTGCCTCAAAAGAGGTTGGAGTCAGGTGGGGGTTGGTCTCTTCTCAGATGCAAACAGTGACAGGACAAGAGGAAATGGCCTCAAATTCATAGACTCACAGAATATCAGGGGCT
>WBNM01024953.1:0-11111 GCA_013399055.1 Ramphastos sulfuratus
CAGCCCTGTGAGCATCTTTGTGGACTGATCATCTTCAGGACTCAAAGTACTCCAGAGAAGAAACATCAGGACTCTCCTTGTACTGACAGGTTTCAGCCTCAGCTGAAATTGGATGCTAGAAGAAATGAATCTGATTTCTGCGTGTATAGAAGGGTTGCTCGGGCAGGATCTATATTTATTAAAGCACTGCCTTGCAATTCTCACAGGGTGTCTTTGTGATTCATAAACATTATGACTCATAAACATTTAATGTAAAAAGAGATCCAAAATACAACCAAGAGTACAATGGGGTTTATGAATTCATGCAGTTATCCATCTCCAATCCTATAATCCATCCTTACGCAGTGACATGAATGATTCTGGCCTGATTCTACAACCCTATTTATATGGAGATACATATATTCATATGAATAACTGTTAAGATCAATGCTATTTTCTTACATGGTGTTGTGGTTTAAAACAGGACAGATTGCTCTTTTACCTCTTCAAAAAAGGGCAAAAGAAAACTGCTCACACCCAGGGTTGGAGACTTGGGAATTTTAAATGGAAAGTCAATTCGTATATTAGAATGCTGCAGTTCTATAATGATGAGCATAGCAAAGCACATAAAATAATAGAAATTAATAATCTGGGTTTACACAAAAGCTCATTAAGCCAAAACTTCACATAACCCCCCCAAATCCCAGGCCCAAATGCCCCCTCTCTGCTCACCAACAAGTCATTGTGACGCAGCACAAAGTTCAGCTAGGCAACTCCAGACCCCAATTAAGCTGCTCCAGGCTGTGCTGGTTGCAGGCTAATTGGAATATTTTACTGAGAGAAATTAAATCCTTAGCTGTGAGAAGAAACTAAAAACCCAACAGTAACCTATATCACTCATTCTTCTGCTGAGAAATGCAACTAGTCAAAATATAGATAAGACACTCACTGCTCACACACTCCTCAGTTAGTTCTCACTTCTCCTTCTCTCTGGTGGTCTGTGTGGNTGGAGCACAGAAGCACCCAATGTGATTGAAGATCACGTTGGGTGCTTCCGCGTTCTGCAACCTCCCTGGGCAACCTGTGCCAGTGTCTCACCACCCTCACTGCAAACAACTTCCTCCTAACACCCAGTCTAAATCTCCCCTCTGCCAGTTCAAACGCATTGCCTCTTGTCCTGTCATTACAGACCTTGTCAATAGTCCCTCCCCAGCCTTCCTGTAGGCCCCTTCAGATCCTGGAAGGCTACTCTAAGGTCTCCTGGAAGCCTTCTCTTCTCCAGGCTGCAGAGCCCCAACTCTCTCAGCCTGTCCTCATAGCAGAGCTGCTCCAGCCCTCTGATCATTTTCGTGGCCCTCCTGTGGACCTCCTTCAACAGTTCCATGTCCTAAAAAAAAAAAATTGTTCACTTTAATGTAGAGTTTTGGAGAGGTGTGCAGTAGTCTTCTAGTCCACGTCTATGTTGAGGGCTGGCTTGTAATAGAAAAGATTGAAAGAAAATCTTTGTCTGATTTTCATTAAGATTAATTAATATAAAATACACTTTAAGTACTTCGTGATTAATCCTCACATTCTTAAAAGAGAAAGACAGCTCTGTTGCTATATGATCTATAAGGGATGTCATCAGCATGTCATTTCTTTGAGTAGTTGATTTTTGTCAGTGTATGCAATGTTTTTCCATTTCTGAGCCAAAAATAATTTTTGTTGACTGAGTATGCTACTATGGGAAACTTATAGTGGTCAGGCAATTATATTTTTCTTTTCATCATCATCATCATCATCACCATCATATCAAGGCCAGGTTGGAGGAGGCCTTGAGTGACCTGTACTGATGGGAGGTGTCCCTGTCTATGGCAGGGGGTTGGAACTGGATGAGCTTTGAGGTCCCTTCCAACCTTACCATTCTATGATTCTATCATTCTGTGATTCTATGATTTGCTTTTTATTGTCACTACTTATTTTATTAAAAACACTCAGCAATGTTATCAGTTATTCAGAGCAGATATGATAAGAGCAAGCAGAGATTTCATTTGGGATGTACTAACTATAAGTCTGTAGTATCTAATGACATAGCTTTGTTGAAGAAAAAGTAATTTGGAATTAGTACCCTTAAATATAAATTTGTCCATAATACCAATAAAACCTTTTCCCTGGGAAGAGCCTGTTCTATGCCAGTCAGCTTCTTTTCTGAGCCTGGGAAGAAAAACAGTTTCTCAGTCTCACTAAATTTAATCCCAAAACAGAATTTTCACCTTCCCATCATTGCTGATCCAGTCTCTGGAACAAATTAAACCACAGAAGCTTTAACTAGGGAGGGCTTAGTAAGTTGCTTGAAACAACAGATTCTTGGCACCAAAAAAAATTTTGAGATGCTCTTTCCATTTAAAAAAAAATATTAATAACCAAATATCACTAGGTAATTTCTCCAGAGTCCTTAAAGAGTGGAAAGTGTATAGCTGAAGCAGAACACCTCACTACTCTTAGTATTCAAAACCCTGCTGGGTACTCATAGTCTTTGAAATGTCTGCTTTTAATTACACACATTGCCTTTCTGCCAGATAGCAGGTGGAACAGCTTTCAATTCAAGTGGGAGCTAATATAAACTCCCAGCAAAGTCTCTTCAAGAAGATTCCCTTTCAAAGCTGCCTGTGTCAAGCTGAGGCTTTAGGTGTGCACAGGAGAATCTTCTCCTTTCAGTTAATTGCACAGGAAGTGAAGTCTTCTCCTGTGTACTGGCAAAACTCACCAAAACTGGGACTTTCCCTGTTATCTGTCCATTAGGCAGCTGTAGTGTGCTTCCATGAAATAACACCATCTCTTTGTATCCAGCCTGGTGCAACTCATGTAGACCTGCTGATTGTTCTCATTGATTCTCACCTTAAACTGACTCTGTCAGGGAAACCTTTTCCTCTTTTATGGCCATTTTCTGCAGATTTCCCCTGCATTGTCTGTGAACAGAATGCACACACAGCTGCATACACAGGCACTCAAGCTCCCTGTTTCATTACGGGTTTGGATCACGGTGTCACAGTATCACAGTATAAGCGAGGTTGGAAGAGACCTCAAAGATCATCAAGTCCAACCCACTGGGACAAAGGATTTTTTTTTTTTTTTTTGCACAAGCTACTTTTTGACAGACATAGGAAGGCAGAGGTTTGAAAATTCCTGGAGATATTATTGTACTATACCAGGAATATCTGTCAATCATCCAGAGAAATCCTACAAATCCAGGGTCTTTTCCTCAGGGCTGCTCTCAGGCATTCCCCACCCAGCCTGGATTTGTTCTTGGGATTGTGCCTACCCAGGTGCAGGACCTTGCACTTGGCCTAAACGTTGGTAAAGTTTAGTTAAAGAAGACACAGCTAATTACAGAACAAAAGAACATTGCATTTTTAAAGTTCAGATTCAAGAAAAGGTAGGCCCTAAGCATGTGTCTAATTGCTTTTCTGGATAAGTGTAAATTGAAATAAAACCCCAGCCAAATGAAAGCAACCTAATAACCTCATAACCTCTCATTTGCTTGGTTTTGTCTACATCCAGTATTTCTGGTGTGCATGGGAAAGGAGACCTTGGGAAAAGACAACATGCACTTAGCACAGCTACAGCTTAAAAGAGTTAAATTTTGTCCTGAAAATGAAAAATATAAGATAATGCCACACAGTGACCAGATTTTACTATAAAAACTAATCAGTCCTACTTGTGTCTTGTTGACTTCATTGTTGAGTACAGGATAAGAGTTTCTCCACTTCAAGACTTTGGTTTTGCAAGCAAAGCAGGAACAACTCTCAAGGGCAGGTCTTCAAAAGCAGCAGATACTCTACACCACAGACTCATTTTTTATTCAGGAAGAGGCTTTCCCCAGAAAAGATGATTCTTGTGCTGTTATGAGGTGGTAATTAAGAAGAATTCAGTCAGGAACTTAACCTGTTTGGAAGGGGTCCAAGGAGAACAGCAAACATCAGTGGAGTGGATACTAGGAAAAATGAGAGCCAAGGAGGCTATCTACATTTTGTAGATAAATAAAGCTGCTTTGAAAAAAACCTCTAACAACAACAATTCTGAACTTCAATGTTCCAGAGGGTATTACATTTCTTTCCCCAACTCTTAAAAAGTCAGTTTCTTAGGCAAGAATTAGCATTTCTTAGATCAAGTGACCAGCTCCTCAGCTATTGTACAGAGATGTCACTGTCAATTTTTATTAGCTGGAGATGTAGGAAAAAAAAATCAAAGTAGGGCTTAAGTGGGGTTCAAGATGGATATAAGCTCCTTGCAAAGCCTGAGCAACAGCTGGCATGCAATACAAGCATTGTTCCACCAGCATATCACAGTCTTGTGACTGCTTCTCTTATGAGAACACTCTCCTGAAGAGCCTACTAATCACTGCTGTGACACTGAGCACCATAAGCAGAATGAGCACCATAAACTGAGGAACTGAAGTATGCACAGGATTATGAAAATACTTACCTGTAAAATCAAGCAAACTGTAAAAAACCTCACGCCAAAACATGTGGAGAATAGCATGAGTGACCCCCACTGCTCATAAAGGCCCCCTCTATCTTCAGCACTCTCACAGGCTGAGAGAGTTGGGGCTCTGCAGCCTGGAGAAGAGAAGGCTTCCAGGAGACCTTAGAGTAGCCTTGCAGGATCTGAAGGGGCCTCCAGGAAGGCTGGGGAGGGACTATTGACAAGGGCTTGCAATGACAGGACAAGGGGCAATGGGTTTGAACTGGCAGAGGGGAGATTGAAACTGGATGTTAGGAGGAAGTTGTTTGCAGTGAGGGTGGTGAGACACTGGCACAGGTTGCCCAGGGAGGTTGTGGCTGCTCCCTCCCTGGAGGTGTTCAAGGCCAGGTTGGAGGAGGCCTTGAGTGACCTGTACTAGTGGGAGGTGTCCCTGCCTATGGCAGGGGGTTGGACCTGGATGATCCTTGAGGTCCCTTCCAACCTTACCATTCTATGATTCTATGAAATTTCATATTACTGTAACACCCTTCCAAAGGCAGGCTTGGCTCTTTAATGCATTTGGTGCACACTTCACACAGAGGCTGTGCTCATTTAGGTAATTATTAAAAACTGTGTATGAGTGTTGAAGACAAATATCAGTTAAATGTAGGAAAAGACAATCAGACCAGGTGCATGCAGCAGTTATGGTGGCATGCAACATTCCTTGAGCACAGTGGCTTACTGCTATTTCAGAAATCATCTCTTACCTCAGCAGTCAGTACAGGATACTGGGAGGGTACTATATAGCTGTATTGTCCTGAGGCATGTTCTGATGCAGAGATTTTTCACATGTATCTGTCTCATACATTTAATAATGTATAACTAGTGGGAGGTGTACTAGTGGGAGGTGTCCCTGCCTGTGGCAGGGGGTTGGAACTAGATGATCTTTGAGGTCCCTTCCAACCTTGCCATTTGTGATGGTTTGGGAGTTCCCTGCGCCCCCCACACTTTATAAAATCCCCCAGACTAGACTCAGCCAGCTGGAAGTTAAGGACTGAAGCTCTATTTACAGCTCAGCACAATGTACAAGCAGAGATATACACAATAGACAGGAATAGTTACAGAAATCATAGAATCATAGAATGGTAAGTTTGGAAGAGACCTCAAGGATCATCTAGTTCCAACCCCNCCTGGAGTTGTGCTTGGGTTTGTGCCTACCCAGGTGCAGGACCTTACACTTGGCCTTGTTGAATGTCATGAGGTTGGCCTGGGCACAGCTCTGCAGCCTGTGCAGGTCCCTCTGGATGGAATCCCTGCCCTATAGACAAGTTAAAGGTAATACAGAAACACAACCCCTCTCCCAGAAATCAGAGTCCAGGAGGGGCTTCCACCACCCTTCCACCCCCTCTCCACTCCTCTATCTTATCCCAGGGTTTGGCTTATGCACAGGATGAGTTTGGAGGATGGGCCAGGGGGGTTAGAGGAAAGTGGTTAGTGAGGTTACTCGGCAGAGAGGAGAAGGCAAGAGGCTAGACAGCCCCAGAGTCTCCAGCAGGATGCCTTATCTATGTTTTGTGTTCTTGTCATACATCTCATTAAGCCCATGAGTGAAGCAGACATCACCATTGTTTGCTTTTCACAGCCTATGATTTTCTCCATTAAAATATTCCAATTAGCCTCAAACTAGCACACCATTCTATGATGATTCTATGAATAATAAAAGGAAATAGATTATTTGATGTGCAAAACCTAAATGAAATTAACTCACAAATTTAGGTGAATTATTTAGTCTTGAAACAACCTTCATCAAACTCCACGGATTGCTCCCATCTCTCGCTGCCTTGTGCTCAAACTGTGGTGTGTTAAGAGTCATCCTATCTAAAAATAAAGGTCAGGCCCCATACAGTGATAGAATATCTGCTGCTTTCTTTAAATCCTCTTCTAGTCCTCCCAAAGTGAAGCAGAGTTGAAGTTCTAATGTAATAAATTTAATATACTTTCCCCCCCCCTTTTTTCTTTCTGCCTTGTTTTCAGTCAAAACTGCAATGCTATTTGAGTTTTTTTCTCAAAGCCATGTAATTGCCCAGATGATAAAGCTGGACACTGTGGCAAAAGGCAGAATGGAAGGAATGTGCTTCACTTCTCACCTGTCTTTCCTAAAATGTGCTGGCAGCCAAGTATGATATTTGAGACAGTTTCAAAAGAATGCTTCTCTCCTCAAATAAAAGGAAGCTTTATTCAGATACTCTTTTTTTATTCCCAAGTCCAAAAGAGGCTACACTCTCAACATCCTCAGAAGCTGGGCTGGATTGAAATGGAAATATCTGAGCCAGCACATGTGTTGCTACTTCTTTTGGCTATCTAATTTAAAAAAAAAAATCCTGAAACTGCTAAAGGGTTCAGTTTTCATGCTCCTCACTGACCTGAAACTCTGGGAAGGCAATAAAGTTGAGAGTGTGCAGCCTCTTCTGGGAATCTCCATATGGTACCTGACAAACACACAGCTTCCTGACATATGCTGGAGCAGCAGTCCCTGTGAAGCTGTGTCACTACTGCAGGAGAGCACTAGAATCCAACTCTTTAAAGATGAACATCACAAATATCTCAATATACCAAGCAACTCGTGGCATCTGAAGACAGGAGAACTGCTCAGCGTCTCAGTACTGGTTAATAACAAGCACAAACAAAGCTCAACATGAGCCTGCAGTGTGAGTGCAGCCCAGACCGCAACCGTGTGCTGGGCTGCAGCAAGAGCAGTGTGGGCAGCAGGGCAAGGGAGGGGATTCTGCCCCTTTGCTCTGCTCTCCTCAGACCCCATCTGCAGTCCTGTGTGCAGTTCTGGAGCCCTCAGCACAGGAAGGACATGGAACTGCTGGAGCGGGTCCAGAGGAGGCCACCAAGATGCTCAGAGAGCTGCAGCAGCTCTGCTATGAGGACAGGCTACAAGAGTTGGGGCTCTTCAGGTTGCAGAAGAGAAGGCTTCCAGGAGACCTTAGAGTAGCCTTCCAATATCTGAAGGAAGATCTTTGAGGTCCCTTCCAACCTCACCATTCTATGGTTCTATGATTTTCCTTTTTTTTTGACTTTATCACAGAAATAAAAATGGGCAAACTTTGTAATTGTAGACCTGCTCTGCAAGCTCTCTCTTTTATAATTCTTCTCTCAGACTAGGACCTATTTTCTATTTGAGTTTACTCTTTGATGAAATGGTTGGAGACTGTTCTCCAGTTGCTAAAGCAGTAGCAGAAGAAACAGTTTATTTTAAAAGTGTCAAAAAAGGAAATCGGTCTAGAGAGAACCTAAAAATATTTTTCCTATCTTTCAGTTAGAGCAATCTTGCCTGTAACTCTTAAGAATATATCCTTTGTTTTAAAAATAATGATTTCTTGTTAAACAAAATTACCTTCTAGTGTGTTTAGAAAATTCAAGATCATTTACATCCTGTTTTACATCATCTTTTAATACTGTAAGATGAGAAGAAAATAGTGTCTGGCAATAATGCTTCACAGAGGTCTATAGAAAAGCCTTTTCATTTGTTCTTGTACAATAGTCCTTGTAAAATGATATCTCTGGCCATGACTGCAAAGTCCTGGAAGATTAAGCAGTCTTCATCTAGCAGAATGCAAAGTCCAATTTTCCTCCTACTGAAGGCCTCCTGCACTGTCCACTTACTACAAAATCCAACTTGCAATGATGTTGCTTTGTAAAAGTATAATGAAAGGATTTGGAATAACCCTTTTAAGTCAATTGCTTTGCATGGTTTACTGTGGTTTGTTGGAAGGCACTTCTCATTACACTGTGTTTTATCATAGCCATTAACATTATCAGTTGGTACTTGATATAGAAAGATTACTCTTGTATAATGAGCATGATGAAAGACCTGTTTGTGTCTCTCATACCAAGCACACTGGAGATCTCCTGCAAAATAATTACCTTCATGAGAGCAGCTTGCAAATACAAAGCAACCTAAAAACCTAAGCTCATAAAATTTCTTGCTTTGTAATGAAATACAATCAAAACTTACTCTTAAATGAACTATGCTTTAATTTCCACCTAAATATACACCAAGAATAACTTTTCCAGCCCTAGTGCAACTTTGTACAATCCCAGAGATCTTCCCAAACAGATGTAATTGGATGGCTGAGGGCTTTATTTTTTAGCTCAGCAATGTCAACATGCTAGGGAGTCAACTGAAGACTTACAGATCTAAATTTACACATAACTAGGACTACTGTTATTCCTCATCCTGATCCCATATTACTCCCCTGATTTGAAGGAAGAGAAGTTTTAGGCCAGAAGAATCATAATGGCATTTAGCCAAGACCCTTCTTATATGAGGCAAAATGCACAATGAACAGCTGACATTGTGTGTTCTCTGAAGTACATCCAAAGCAATTTGACACAAGGCTGTAAGCATAAATTATGAGAAAGTGACCCCATTGCCTGAGTTTAAAAATCCTTAGAGCAAATCAAAGCTTGTTGTCTTTCAGGAATTTGCAAAATAAAGTGTAAAGGAAATAAATCTGTACCTGGCCTATGGTCAACTAACTGGTGGTAAGTTTCCTCTCCAAGCTATGCTCACTCTAGAGTTGTGGTTTTCTCTCTTAGGAATTACATCTCTCAAGCTACCCATAGCAGATGCTGCACAACAATATCTTAAAACAGCAAAGCAAAAGGAAAATATTTTCAAGATTAAGATGGCAAATGCAGAGAAGGAAGGACTGGGAAAGGCCCATGAGTGAAATAATAGTATTAACATGAATTTAGTCTGAGTGTCTCAATTATGTGATGGCACTGGCTTAAAAATCCTGTACTTTTCAAAATCTGGGGAATTATTTAATAACAATGTTTAATAGTAACAAAATATTAATATTATAATAGCAATATAATATTAATATCATAGAAGGGTAAGGTTGGAAGGGACCTCAAGGATCATCTAGTTCCACCCCCCTGCCATAGGCAGGGACACCTCCCACTAGTACAGCTCACTCAAGGCCTCCTCCAACCTGGCCTTCAACACCTTCAGGCAGGGAGCAGCCACAACCTCCCTGGGCAACCTGTGCCAGTGTCTCCACTCTCACTGTAAAGAACTTCCTCCTAACATCCAGTTTCAATCTCCCCTCTGCCAGTTCAAACCCATTGCCCCTTGTCCTGGCATTACAAGACCTTGTCAGTAGTCCCTCCCCAGCCTTCCTGTAGGCCCCTTCAGATACTGGAATAATAATAATAATATAATATCAATATTATAATAGTAATATAATATTAATATTGATATATAAAACAGTAATATTATAATGGCAATATAATATTAGTATTATAATAGTAATATAATATTAATGTTATAACAATATTTAATAATCTAGATACTGTCAGTATTCATCAAGCTACTATTTAGTCCTGTTAGAGAAGGACATGAACATAGCTTTTGTACAGTAGTCTAAAAACAATTCTCTGTGTAGAAAACACAGCATTGATGGCAACAGGCAAGCTGGTGCAAGAGGTAGCTGAAAGGGCAGTTCATATGCCTGGCAAGGAATCAATCTGGGGGATGAGAGCAGGAACACAGAGGTAGGAGGACTTCATGACTCTCAGTAAAAGCTTGCACAGATTAGGTAGTGAAAGGGAAGGCAATGAAGGAAGCAGGTTTGGCAGACAGGATGAGCAGCTAAGAAGATACTTTTGGCAGAAAGTGCCTGTGCACTCGTGCATTCAAGAATAAGAGAGAAGGCTGTGATGGGGAGACACAAGGGAGGAGAGAAAAGCTGTTTGGGCAGTGGAACAAGGTCTTGGAAATAGCTCGAGAGCAGAGTGGAGCGAAGCTGGATATGTGGAGTGATGAATAAAGCAGAAACAGTCAATAGTTGGTTTTTTTTTCTTCTTTTCTTTTTTCTAATTCAGAAGGATAGAAAGGCAGTAATATTTCTAGCAGTGACAGAAAGAAATGCAAAGCAGGCTGGGATCTATGATGTATTTAGGATAAACTTCATGAGAAAGTCAGGAACGCAATGATTTAAAAAATGAGGTAAACTCTTCATGAGGAAGCCAGGAGCACAATGATTTAAAAAATGATGAGGGAAGCAGCCTGAGTTAAAAAGAAAGAAAAAGAAAAAAAAAAAAAAGCCAGGGCAAAGGTTGACCTTGTCTGTTCTTGCATCTCTGTATGCTTCAATTTCAGGTAGGTAAGCCAGTAATGGATTTTTCCATATTAGATCATAAAATGTCTGTCTTCTCTCTCATTAGCTTCAGGAAGGAAGAGAAAGATATAATGAGCAGTTCTGTGGCAAAAGCACTTAAGTGATTACCCTTCAATCAGAAGGATTAGTATACCTGTCCAGTGGATCTGTACTGCACATTTTCACATTTTATCTTCAGCCAGGCAGGATTTTATTCTCATTTTCACATTTTGGACCACGCTTTATGGCTGCAAAGATACAAAACATACTCCAGCAAAAGAATGTCCCTTTTATTGTCAACTACAGTACTGCAGAGACACACAACATACTCCAGCATAAGAATGTCCTTTTTATTGTCAACTACAGTACTGCAGAGACACACAACATACTCCAGCAAAAGAATGTCCTTTTTATTGTCAACTACAGTACTGCAGAGACACACAACATACTCTAGCACAAGGATGTCCTTTTCATTGTTAACTACAGTACTGCAGAGACACACAACATACTCCAGCA
>WBNM01024953.1:18277-38256 GCA_013399055.1 Ramphastos sulfuratus
TCCCTCTCCCCCCTTCCCATTAAAATCTCCACAGCAATAATCATTATGAGTCTCCAGAGAGCACAGGCAGAAATCTAACTGTGTCATCCTACTGATACAGAAGCATTAACAATTTGGATGATCAGTTCTGGTGATTTACTATGGTGACTACATGTGGAAAAGAACTAATTTCTTCTCCCAGCCTGTTCTATTAGCATAAGTACTTTTCCATCAGAACAAGAAGAAATTTCAGCCTACCTCGAGAACTTACACTCCCAAGCAAACTCTGTCCCATACAGAAGTACAGGAATGAATGCATTGCTATACTTATTACCCAACCATTCAACATCTGACATTCTTTTCCTTGTAATTGTTCTTAGACACAGAGATAGTCTAATTCAGTGCTGACAATTCAATAGTAATTTTATCATTGAAACCTGCCATGCTCTTCTGTGCCCCTGGAAGTCTGTACAAGTCTGTAAGTTACTAATGGCTGTCCTGGTAAGGCATAAATCCTGCCAGGCCAGTTTAACCCTTGCCCTCCTCCTCCTGTTGTGGGTCCAGGAGTTGTAGTAGATTGAGCAAACAATGGAGCAGCAAAGCCTTGAGGGCTGGGAGCTTAGCACCACCTGTCAGGTGTCTGCTGCTGCCCCTCAACCTGCCTGCATGGTCACAGGAGGCACCAAGCTTTGAATTCGTTGGGCAGAACAATGATGCCAGTGCCTGTTGGCCAGTTTCATTTGCAAAATGATCTATTTAATGGGTGGTGATTTAGAAACCCTGCACCTTTCTGCACTGCCTTTCTGCCTTTCTGCCTTCCTGCCTTTTCTACCTTTCTACCTTTTCTGCCTTTCTGCCTTTTCTGCCTTTCTGCCCTGATCCTCCACCAGGAGCAGCACCCATTTACGTCTCCTTAACTGGGAATCCTTGCAGCCACCTGTTTGCAGCTTGCACTGAGGCTCAGCAGCAACTCAGCTCTTCTCTCCTTCCCTCTGCCTGGAATATTTTGTGTTTTACATCATTATGGTGAGTTTTGGAAGCCTCCTTGTACGGGAAACTTACTCAGGGACCAAGGCATCGTGAGTCCATCTGCTGGAGTTAATGCTAAGGCTCTGTAAGCAGAGTTAGAATTGTTCCTGTTTTCACCTTCCTATTTTCCAAGTTCTGATTGTTTAAACTGTTTAATTCTGTGTCCATAAATATCCTTTGTGCAACTATTTCCTGTCGACCCAAAATCCAAAGAATCTCAGGGAATTTTCCCGAATTTTGGAATGAAAATTAATATTCATACAGAAATTAGCAATCATAATTCATAACAGATTATTAATATCTACCAGAATGGCCAAGAATGCCCAAGGCTCCATTCACTTTCCTACTGATGGGTACCCAGTACCAGAGGTTATCTTTCATGTCCTATTGTGATTGAAGAGAGAGGTCTCTTGCAATCCCTGTGTGTCATCTGCCTGGCCAGTGCTGGTGGATGTTGTGAAGCCTTTCAAATGGCTGACCAAGCCCCTGATGTATGTACTCTAGATAGCTAAAATAAAAGTTTTGAACAAATAACTTCCTGTTTGGAGTGGTTCAGGTACTGGTTATATGCTTGTATCAGTTCTCCAAACAGCAGTGCACAATCTGAGTTTCAGAGGAACCTGATTATGCAGAAGTATAAAATTTAAATCCAAAAGATTTTTTTTTGGGAAATATATTCCAATATGTGTTTTGTTTTGGTTTTTTTTTTGTTTGTTTTTGTTTTTTTTCCCCTTCTTGTGTAATTCCAGCAAAAGAAGAGTCAGTATTGAATGATCAATATCAGGATGATGCCAAATGTAGTGTCTACTCCCATACAGCATGTTTCTGGAAGTTTGCACCTTAGCCATATTATGACACAATCACTGTGTCATTTTTGACATCTAGAAAGTGTGGGAAATAAATACATTTGAACTGATTGAATGATGAGCATTCCTCTAAATATAGACAACTGTTATTTGCTCCAAATGCTAAACAAGCAGATGAGAAAATACTCTTTGGATTCCAAAGAATCATCGTGGTCAATCTGACCTCCTTTTACACCCAGCTATATCTCGTTTGGACTATGCCACTCATGCCTAGAAGAAAATCACCATCTGCATGTGTCCATGGAACACTCCAGCATCTTTACCTTACAGGAATTATTTCTAATCACCAAAAATAGGGAAAACAGTTTTAGTGTACAGCATGTAAATTATCTCCTATGGATGGTAGAGAATGGTAAGGAACAGTACCTGTACTAGTGGGAGGTGTCCCTGCCTATGGCAGGGGGTTGGAACTGACCTTTGAGGCCCCTTCCAGCCTTACCATTCTATGATTCTATGATTCTAGATTGAAAATAACATTTTCTAAGTTCCAAAGGATTATCTGAAAGAAACTTTCATCTTTCCTCCCTAAGGTATTACTGAAATGATAATTTCTTTCTGTTTCCAAGCAAAGAAAGTTTCCAAATATATTTTCTTGCTGAATCCCAGTATGCTGCTAAGATGCAAAGTTTGAAAACTTCTTTTCTGCAACTCCCAGAGTTTTATTTCTCCTTCTTTTATGTAGAGCTGTTTTACTAAACTCGATCTCCAGTGCCTAAATATGGAAAGGCTGATAATTTACACTGGAAGTAGCATTTGGGGAACTTGTATATCTGGAGAGCTAGCTTGAAAAGAAACTGTAAAAATACACTAAAGAGGAAAATTAACTGCCAAAATTAGGCTGGCACACTTAAGGATTTTAAACACTAAATTTACTGCATAATGGACTGATTAGCTATGGCTAAATTCATTACTGAATTCCACTTAATGCTGCTGTTCTTCAAAACTAAGGAAAGATAAAAAGTGCAGCAAACATTTGCATGTATAGACTTAATCTTTATAGTGAGTTCAGTGTTATAAAGTACTGGACATGTTCCGACAGCATTCTGCTAGGAGGGTGGCTGAATATTCGTTTCAGTTTAACCTCAGGGCACCATTCTTGGTTTAAGCTTTCTTCTTTCACTGGAGGCTGTGGAGCTCAACTTTGCCTCAGTGGGAACTTATTTCCTAGCAAGCTGTGAGTTCTCTTTCCTTGTTCCTCTGACAAAGTTTTGAATTTTAGCTGTCCTTGATAAGAGAGTTTCCAAGTATGGCACAGAAATTTGCTCTCCAAACACTCCGACCAAAATGCTATTTCAGTTTCTCTCTTGGTAGGTGGGATGGGAACTTTTGGTGAAAGAATAAAAAGCTCAAGACCTAAACTTGAATTCAGCAATTCAAAGATTTGCAGGAGGTTAAGACTTTCTGCTTCCCCCAGTATTTTCCCATCACCTCTATCTGAAACCCCATTTTTTTTTTACTACCAAAAAAGAATATCCTAGACTGTGAACTGGGCACACATCCACACCGATACACATCACGCGGGGACATATCCAGGAGGATTTTGAATATGTCCAGAAAGGGAGACTCAACAACCTCCCTGGGCAGCCTGTTCCAGTGTTCTGTCACCCTCACAGTGAAAAAAATTCCTCCTCATGTTTACATGAAACTTCCTATGCCTCAACTTCCACCCCTTGTCCCTTGTCCTGTCATTGAGCATCACCAAGCAGAGCCTGGCTCCAGCCTCCTGGCACTCACCCTTTACATATTTATAGACATTAATGAGGTTACCTCTCAGTCTCCGCTTCTCCAAGCTAAAGAGCCCCAGCTCCCTCAGTCTCTCCTCATAAGAGAGATGCTCCTTTGCCTTAATCATCTTTGTGGCTTAATTGTCATCAGGGGTCTGTTAAAGTTGTTGAAACTGTGACACATCAGAGCAATGGACCCAGCATCTGCACAGTTAAGTGCAGTCAAGAGTACATCACTTATTTCTTCTCTGCTAACTCTGCAACAGCAAAGGATCTGTGGGAGAAGTCCATGGAGAGTTGCAGTTATAAAGACTGTTCCCCACAGCATGGCAGGAAGATGTGCCCCAGTCTTACAGTCAGGATTCCCAGTTTCTTCTTGGATGGCTTCCTGATCTCACAGGCAGTCTTGAAGCAAGGAGAGAATTGCAGGTGCTTATCCAGTTTTACCCAGATGCTCCATTTGGCCTGTAAACACAAAATCATAGAATCATGGAATCATAGAATGGTATGGTTGGAAGAGACCTCAAGGGTCATCTAATTCCAACCCCCTGCCATAGGCAGGGACACCTCCCACTAGTACAGGTCACTCAAGGCCTCCTCCAGCCTGGCCTTGAACACCTCCAGGGAGGGAGCAGCCACAACCTCCCTGGGCAACCTGTGCCAGTGTCTCACCACCCTCACTGCAAACAACTTCCTCCTAACATCCACTTTCAATCTCCCCTCTGCCAGTTCAAACCCATTGCCCCTTGTCCTGGCATTGCAAGACCTTGTCAATAGTCCCTCCCCAGCCTTCCTGTAGCCCCCTTCAGATCCTGGAAGGCTACTCTAAGGTCTCCTGGAAGCCTTCTCTTCTCCAGGCTGCAGAGCCCCAACTCTCTCAGCCTGTCCTCACAGCAGAGCTGCTGCAGCCCTCTGAGCATCTTGGTGGCCTCCTCTGGACCCACTCCAACAGTTCCATGTCCTTCCTGTGCTGGGGGCTCCAGAACTGCACACAGTACACATGCATAAAACTGCTCACATGAGAAAATGCAGAGCATACAGCTTTGACATTTCTTGTGCTGTGTGTGGGTCTGTTCCTGGCTCTGCTACCAAAAAAAATAACCCCAACAAGCACCCTTTGAGCTAAAGGGGGCAATAATAGAAATTCCACACTTACACGTGCTGGAGTTTCATTTCAGTGACATCATTTATCGGTCTGACTTTGCCAAAGGGAAGAAGTTCACATTATAGGCTTCAAAACCAGCATCTAGAATGAAATCACCCAGAATGAGCTCAGATTTCAAAAGAACTTCCCATACACGAACCCTTAATATCCTCATTTGGGTTTGTGTCTTGAGATGTGTGCTTGTAACCAAAGCTTTCACAGGTAATGAATTGCAACCTTGAACAGCACTTAGAAATGAAAACATATTCCAGACAATAAAAAAAGACCATTTAAAAAAAAATAAAAGGAAGCTCAAATTATTTTTTGGAAAGACATAAAAAGAATCCAGGGAGTTTTCATGTAGCTTCAACAGGGAAAAGGCATGTCAGAGAGAAAACTTAATCGATATTGACTGTTGGAGTGGGTCTAGAGGAGGCTACGAAGATGCTCAGAGGGCTGCAGCAGCGCTGCTATGAGGACAGGCTACAAGAGTTGGGGCTCTGCAGCCTGGAGAAGCGAAGGCTTCCAGGAGACCTTAGAGTAGCCTTCCAGGATCTGAAGGGGCCTACAGGAAGGCTGGGGAGGGACTATTGACAAGGTCTTGCAATGGCAGGACAAGGGGCAATGGGTTTGAACTGGCAGAGGGGAGATTGAAACTGGATGTTAGGAGGAAGTTGTTTGCAGTGAGGGTGGTGAGACACTGGCACAGGTTGCCCAGGGATGTTGTACTGTACACATACATACTGTAGTCTATTTTTAGTTCCTGAAATATTCTTTCTAATATTAATTTTTTGTTTTCATCTTAATAATCTTACATAAAAGGTGTAAGAAAACCCCATGGATCAAACACACAGACACAGGTGACCAATCAGGTTGAGTTTTTGAAACGCCTGAAGTTGACTAAGAATAATACCTAAAACAGCAGAGCTAATTTAGGAATTAAGTCAAGGAGATGTCCAAGAGAAGTGAATTCTATCCCTGTTTCAGGATTTGGCTATGGATATTATTAGAGAATTGGAGTGTGAGAATATCTTTTTACCAGTACCTTCTCTTCTGAGCTCATGTTACATTTCTCTCTGCTTATGTCACTTATGTTTTGGTACCTTACTGTGCCCACCCCCTTAGACAGTTTGCCTGTGGGCATTTCACTTCGAGGGCAAATGAGCAGACTGCAGAGTGAAGAAGATAGCTGGTCAAAAAGTAGCAGATGGTGCAGTTGTGCTTGGTGCTGGTACCTCTGAAAGGCTCATTTTGCTATCAACCTAGAAATGAGGAACCTCATATGATTTGCAGTTCATTGCCTCTGAACATTACCTGTTTATTACTTTAAAGGAACTGCATTAGAAAAGTGAAGGTTATGAAATCAGCCCACTGTGAAATGTACAAGGGGATGGGAAAAGAGTCAATTTACTTGATTTAGACATTTTCACCATTACGAGATGCCCTCATCCACGAAAATTGTCTTCCTAGAGGACAGCAAATCTTTGTACAAAATTCTTTCTTTCATTCTGACTGCTGTGTAGGAAAGCATTGGTGTGTAGGTATGCTTCCCTGCAGGACTCCCTTCCAGCCTTTGGTAATTTGTAGCTGAGACATTGCTTAACACTTCCCTAATTTTCTTATGCTTAGTGACCTTCTCTGGGTTTTTTATTCTAAGGCTGTGCACAGCTGCTTTCTGAACCCATATAAACTCTTTGGATCCACAAAGAGTTCTGCAGCTCAGCTAGTTAATACATGAAGAAATGTAGTAGGATCATAGAATCATAGAATGGTAAAGTTGGAAGGGACCTCAAGGATCATCCAGTTCCAACCCCCTGCCAGAGGCAGGGACACCTCCCACTAGCACAGGTCACTCAAGGCCTCCTCCAACCTGGCCTTCAACACCTCCAGGGAGGGAGCAGCCACAACCTCCCTGGGCAACCTGTGCCAGTGTCTCACCACCCTCACTGCAAACAACTTCCTCCTAACATCCAGTCTAAATCTCCCCTCTGCCAGTTCAAACCCATTGCCCCTTGTCCTGGCATTGCAAGACCTTGTCAATAGTCCCTCCCCAGCCTTCCTGTAGATCCCCTTCAGATACTGGAAGGCTACTCTAAGGTCTCCTGGAAGCCTTCTCTTCTGCAGGCTGCAGAGCCCCAACTCTCTCAGCCTGTCCTCATAGCAGAGCTGCTGCAGCCCTCTGAGCATCTTCGTGGCCTGTAAGCTTGGTCTTGGTCTATTGCAGGCAAACTAAAGTTTATACAAAGTTAGTAGATATAGCCTGAAACCTACATAACCTCAATGGTGTGAAACATACACAGGCTCAGTGGGACCAGAGGTTTATTCCCTCAGATCAGAACTACCTAAATGTTTCACAAAGCAAAAAACAAACTTGCAGATTCAAAAGTATTCCAGGTATAACTCCAAATTGCCTGAAATGTGCTCACTTAACATTGAAGAGCATTGTCACCCCACTGGGACCACACTTAAATCTTGACAAATAAGTCAATGCTAGAAATTTAGCAATGACTGCATTTTGTTTGCAAGGAAGGCAGTTTTTGCACAAGCACGAGCTTGGTGAGACTTTAAAAGTCCATTTTACATGAGAAATAAAACTGCAGACTTACTAAATCAAATGCTGTAGATGGTGCTTGCTTCTTAGTGGTCACACAAAGTGCACAAGTATGTCAAGCAGCTTGACATCTCTATTACATAAGCAGAGAGCAATTCAGCTGCTTGGAGAACACAGAAAACAACTTTGACCTTACCCTGGAGTCATGCTTCAAAAGACTGATTATTCATAGGAGAAAAACTGCTCAAAAACAACTGCTTGAACATATTCTCAGAAAGAAAATAGATGGATTGTTCTGAGGCAAGAATATAATTATGATATAGCAAACTAGACTTTTTAAATTTAATTCCTAAAGGCTTTTTTTTTCTTTCCTTTTTTCTTTTTTCCCCTCAGTGTTTCATCTGCTATGTGTTTGACATATTTTATCTTTCAAAATGTTTCCCTTGTTTGCTCAGCATATTTGTTGTCTTTCTTGTAGGTGGATCCTCAAGAAAACTGAGAAACTTTGCTCTCTAGCTGCCAGTGAAAGAGTTTCAAGCAATGCTGCCTCTTGTTATGTTACATCAAAAACTATGCAACTGTGGGATTAAAGAAGCATTCTGTTCATAGAAAACAGTGTAAAACTACCCAGAAGAAAAAAAAATCTGTTCCAATATATTTTCAAAATGCTCTTGATACAATAATAAATGACATAAATTCTGGATTTATTTTAAAGTCCCATTTTCTCTCTGAAGAAGGTAGCCTATTCATCTGATTGAGAGTCTGAGTGGAAGTTTGGGAGATCTGGGTGCAATTCCCAGGACTCCTACTGCTTTCCAATGTAAGGTTGGGTAGATAGCTCAGGCCCCACTGCTGAAATCCCTTATGCAAATCTTTAACTTCATGCTGGTGAGCAATCCTGGGATTTGAACAGGTCAGATTGTAACCCAGTTAAATGTTGAAGATTGAGGCCTGGTCTTTTCATCTCTCCTCTGTTAACTGCTTGTTCCCTTTGTGGATTGGTTGTGGGAATTAACGAGGCAGGAATTATAAAATCTGTAGTTATTTTATTTCTGGAAAGCCCTGCCCATAAACTCTATGCAAATTAGTTAGATTGGGTTCAAATTCCTTTGGGAAGATCTTCACAAGGATGCTTATAGGGAATTTAGTAATGCAGGAAAATCAGACAGTTGGAAAAGGTTTGCCACAAAACAGCTTTGCCACACTTCCAACTAAAGGCAGCCTGGAGCCCTAGGGCAGGTCTGTGCTGCTCACGGCGGTGCAGGAGGAATTTGGAGCTGGTCCCTTGGCTGCTTTGCAGCAGTGTCTGCAACTGCAAATTGTAATCCAGCAGGGGATCAACACAGCACAGGATCCAGTGTGAGTGAACCTGCCAGAGCCCAAAGTGCCTGCAGACACTGCTGCCACGGGCACAGAGCGTGGGGCAGCACAGGGCCCAGCCAGGCTGCTGGCAGTGTGCCCACCAAGGGCGGCAGTTTGCGGCAGAGGCAGCTCCCTGCAGCAGGCAGGCAGGATGCGGCGGGCCCAAAGCAGGGACTGTGCTTGCTCCTCACTGTTCCTCCAGATGCCCCTCAAGGTCCGACTCCAGGTCTGGCTCAAGGTCCGACTCCAGGACTGGCTCAAGGTCCAGCTCAAGGTCTGAGCCAAAGTCCCCCTCAAGGTCCGAGTCAAAGTCCCCTAGACAATGTGTCCAGTTGCCATATATCTATGCTGGGGCGATTTGCTCTCCCCCATTCAAGCCTGCGAGGGTGGGGTAAGGAACTTGGTGCCTACTTTTTTCCACATTCCAAACCCCTGGAGCCAGAGGTGGGGGAGAGCAAAACAGTTTCACATCTCATTCAAACCTCTGCTGGGGCAGGGACTTGGGTGTGCCCTGACACACTTCGTCTCACCCATTTCCATCTACCCTCCTTAGCTTGCAAAGTCTTTGAACTGGGCTTGGGTTTGTCTACATGAGCAAAATAAACTGCCTCAATTTTACCAATGCACAAGAGGCAGCAGATCTCCCAGAATATCTTCAGTTGTTACAGGCCACAGAAATGAAGTGGGCCCCAGCCTTCTCTCTCTGAAACAAGCTGGTGTCAAAAGCCACATAACCCCAAATATATGTTTCCAAATAGACCTTTCAGGGACTTTCCATAAGTGTTTGTGCATCTCCTGTCCTGGCAGAAAATGTGGTGTCAGAATAGGTGTCCATGCACTAACACAAAAGAATGCTGTTTTTTGCTGTAATCAGTACATTAATAAACCTTTTTTTTTTTTTTTTTTTTAAAGTCTGCTGATACAAATAGTTTGTCACCAATATAAATGTAGAAGCAAAAGGTCAGCTATTGCATTTTGCTTTCAGAGCAGCAGACCTACCATAATACCTCCTATGAGGACAGGCTATGACAGTTGGGGCTCTGCAGCCTGGAGAAGAGAAGGCTTCCAGGAGACCTCAGAGTAGCCTTCCAGGATCTGAAGGGGGCTACAGGAAGGCTGGGGAGGGACTATTGACAAGGTCTTGCAATGACAGGACAAGGGGCAATGGGTTTGAACTGGCAGAGGGGAGATTGAAAGTGGATGTTAGGAGGAAGTTGTTTGCAGTGAGGGTGGTGAGACACTGGCACAGGTTGCCCAGGGAGGTTGTGGCTGCTCCCTCCCTGGAGGTGTTCAAGGCCAGGTTGGATGGGGCCTTGAGTGACCTGTACTAGCGGGAGGTGTCCCTGCCTATGGCAGGGGGTTGGAACTAGATGATCTTTGAGGTCCCTTCCAACCTTACCATTCTATGATTCTGTGATTCTATAATGATTTACATGTATGTGCTGTGGTTTTTTTTCATCTGTTTTGAATGATCTGGATCATTTTATATGATATTATGTATATACATAGAATTGCTACATTCTCTGTTCTTTCCAGAGTGCTACTTCAGTGGCAGAATCCAGCTTGAAGCTATTCCTTCCCCTCCCTAAAAAAGGCAATGTGGAGGACTCAGCAACAGGCAGAATACTTGACATCACAGAAGGAACAAACAACAATACTCCTCAAGTTGTATTTATCTTAACTCTCTGGACTGGGTCAGTGAACTCCCACAAATCAGCTGAAAATAATTTCTGAGAGCTTTTCTGATAAAAGGAAGCAACACAACAGGCCTATCACCTTGTTGTTCCTTTTATAGTCTTTTTAGTAGCTTTCCTACTTTCACAACTTGAGTGTGGGTCCTGCTTTTGCTGTTTTGCAAGTGCCTGCTGAGCCTGTGGAACACAGAGAGGACCATCTTAGATTTTTTAGAGCACAGTGCCCAGGAACCTGCTGCATCACCAAGCTACATTTGCTGTTGGTCTCTACCACACAGCACATCTCCCTATTAACAGAGGTCAAGCAAGAACCATAAAAAAATACAATCACTTCTATTGATTTACAGAAAGAGTAGGACAGTAAATCTCTTTGAAAACTTCTCTCCCTCACAAGACACACAACGTCACCTCATATGTAAGTCGTGTAGCATGACCACTTGCTTCTGCTGGTAGTCATCTCACCATTTCATATGAGCTTCACTTCTCATTAGCTTGGTTATTTAGTGCATGCATTTTGGTGAGTGCTGCTCTTCTTCTCCGAGGGCTGACAACTGCTAGAGCCTTTTCCTCAGAGCCAAAAAGAAAGCTGCTTCAGGAGCCCTTTGCCAGGGATGCTGAAAGCGAAGCAACAGAGTCCCACCCTTCCCCTGTGCTGAGCAGGGGTCTGAGGAATGCAGATTGATTCATTCCACAGCTGAGGTCTCCAAGTCCACAGTGTAATGTGCTGCAGTTGTGTCCCTAAACTGGCTTCCTATCAGATTTTAAAATGAAACAGTATGGGTTTTATTTTTTTTTCTCTTTGAGAGTAACTTTGCCAAAAATGAGCTTTTCAGTTTCAAAACAAAAGTGTGGGAGGGTAGAACAAGTAGAAAAAAATAACATCTGTGACCTGATACCTGAGTGTCAGACATGATTAGTGTCAGGGAGGGTGCATAAACATATGTAGCAATTAATTCAGCTCCTTCCTGGTTACAAGCATCACATTTTCGTCTGTTGGTTATGAATGTTGCGTGATTCCTTTCCATCCAAAAGCAATAACTTTGTACTGACTGCTTGATCTTATCTGTAAACTGAGCTGTTTGCTTTCATTAGTCACTGATTTATTGTATTTTTGAGAGTAAACAGCTGATGTTCAACACTGCTTGGTTTTAACCTATTGCATCTTTTAAAATTTTTCCTTTCACTGTGTTTCTGCTTACTTAAAATCCTTCTGCAGACAAATTAAACCCAGTAATGATCATTTTAAAGTTCCAATTGAAAAAAAAAAAAAAATTCCTTCCCCTCCCAGCTTTTCCATTTGAGATGCATATATATAGTACCAAATTTCAGATTGGGTAGCATTAGTTGAGTCTCAGAATGTGTTTAAGCTCTGTGCTGTTCTTACTTTGGCCAAATTCAACATTTAACTCTGCCAGAAGATGCCAGGTGGTAACAGAATAATTTTAGGTACTTTCTTAACTGTACACCAGATGGTGATAACACAAATGATAATATCAAGCATTAACTTGTCTTTAACCCCTAATTCCACATGGTATAGATTAAAAAATAAAGGGGAAAAAAAAAAAAAAGGCAAGCCATTCATCCAAAGTGCTTGCCATGTGTTGTGCAGTACAGAATAGACACTCCAGTAAAACCTGGTCCCTGGAGTATCCAGGAAGCACCCTGGTTGAAATTCAATGGGGAAAAAAAAAAATCTATTATTAATTGTGGTGGTCTGGGAGTTCCCTGCCCCCCAACTTTGTAAAATTCCCCAGACTAGGCTCAGCCAGCTGAAAGTTAAGGACTGAAGCTCTGTTTACAGCTTAGCACAATGTACAAGCAGAGATATACAGAATAGACAGGAATAGTTACAGAAATATACAAGTTAAAGGTAATACAGAAACACAATCCCCCTGCCAGCAATCAGAATGCCCAGGAGGGGCTCCCAACCACCCTCTGCCTTATCCCAAGGTTTTGGCTTATGCACAAGATGAGTTTAAAGGATCAGCCAGGGGGGTTAGAAGGAAAGTGGTTAGTTAGGTTATCAGCAGAGAGGAGAAGGCAAAAAACTAGAGAAGCTGAGGCTGGCTGAGCCCGACTGTCTTATCTATGTTTTGTGTTCTTAGTCTTATACATCTCAGCAAGCCTATGAGTGAAGCAGACATCACCATTGTTTCCTTTTCACAGCCTATAATTTTCTCCATTAAAATATTCCAATTAGCCTCAAACCAGCACATTAATATTTTTTGTTATGATTTACAGTGAACCACATCAAGATGTCCACAGTTTTCTTTCACTCAGTAGCTTTAACAGAGGTTGTTTGTTCTCACATAGGTTATATACTTTACCTTTGTTCTCCTGCATTTCCAGCTACTAAATCACATTGATCGCTTGAGATCACAATCCTGGGTGTCCAACCCTCATCCTTGACACTGGCAAATCCTCTCCTTGGTTGATTTACTAGAGTTTACCATGAAACTGGCAGGATGACTGTGGAGAATTGAAAAGAGTGTTGAGAACATTTTAGTCACATCTGACATCTGATCTCTCATCTAGGGCACACTACGTTAGCGTGCTAGGAAATGAAGTGATGTGAGGGAAGGTCAGCTTAGTGTATGACCCAATGCCTCATCCCAAGTATGTCTCCTGTCTAAGGCACCAGGATGCAATGCAGGATGAAAAGGCAGTAGAATCATAGAATGGTAAGGTTGGAAGGGACCTCAAAGATCATCTAGTTCCNTCAACCCAAAACTAACCAACCAATCAATCGAAAGAGAAAAAAAACCAAAACCAACCAACAAAAAAGACCAAACCAAAGCAAACAAACAAACAAACCCAAGACCAACCAACCAAAACAATCAAACAAAAATTAAACCAACCCAACCAAATCAAAACCAAAAACCCAAAAAACAAACAACAAAAAACCCTCCCAACCTTCTGTGAAAAGCTTGGAATAATTTTATTAAGGGAGTTAAGTTTTTTAATGTATTTCAGGAAACCTAGTTTCTGTGCAAGAACAAGACTGGAAGGAAATAGGTCCTTGAGTGTTTTTCCACTCTTCCTAATTCGTTGGTACCTTTGAAACTCAAAACTGATTTCATTTTTATTCCACCATAGAGTCTAATTTTCATGATCTCTCCTAGGAGTAGGTTATTAAGTACAGGTTAAATCTTAAGGAGTGGTAAAACAATCTCTCTCATGACAGCCTGTACTCCTCAGGGGTAAGGAGCCTGTGGAGATATTAAGAGAAACACCATAATGAATCACAAGGGACAGGGTACTAATCAGATTATATTGTCTGATCCCATTTTCTAATCACAAGACATTGTGATGGGAAAAATCCAACAGATCACATTTTCATTCTTACACAGACAGACAGGAGCTGCTGTGGGAGGCACCAAAACAGGAAAACTGAATCAAGATACAAAATGATCTAGAATTAAAGACTTTATTTGAAGTATCAGAAATGTACAGATACTATATAGTGGAAACATCTTAAGCATTTTATTTTCATCACCCTCTTTTGGATCTTTGGATACAGAAAGTTGGTGGTTGTGGTTATGGTTGGTGGTAATCATAGAATCATAGACTCATAGAATAGTAAGGTTGGAAGGGACCTCAAGGATCATCTAGTTCCAACCCCCTGCCATAGGCAGGGACACCTCCCACTAGTACAGCTCACTCAAGGCCTCATCCAACCTGGCCCTGAACTGTAATGGTGAGATGGAAGCAAAAAAATGGAAGGGAGAGTGTTTGAGAGTGGAATTTATTCATTCAATATTCAGAAAGGCTATTTCAATCATTAGTAAGCTATATTTGAGAGTGGGATTTGTTCATCTAATATTCAGATAGGCTATTTCAATCATTAGTAAGTTATATTTGGGAGATGATATTTTCCCTGTTGATTGCCTTGAAAGTTTTCTTATGGAATACAGGGATTTATTCCCTGCATATTGTTTTGTGACAACTTTACCTCTTGTCAGAATTATGTCTTCCTTCAAATATATTATTTAGCAATAAAATATCTCAGCTGTTTGTGATTTCAAGGCTACTGAGATCTACACTGCAAGCATGATGAGTGCCTTTGTCTTATAGAAAGATAGAATGGTAAGGTTGGAAGGGACCTCAAAGATCATCCAGTTCCAACCCCCTGCCATAGGCAGGGACACCTCCCACGAGTACAGCTCACTCAAATCTCCTCAAGTTTCAAAGCCTGCTTTCCCAGGACATTGCACGAGCTTAACAAAGCCAGTTCCTTCATAATAACCTTACTACTGATTTGCCAACAATTTATACAGTCAAATCTGAGGGTATTTTTTCCTGCATGCTTAAAGTCATGCCAAAAGTGAAGGAAAGGAAGCTGAAGCTGTGTGTCCACATGAATTTTTCAGACTGCCTCACATGTAGGATCTGAAGTGTGTTACAGAGCAAGTCAGCCCAGCTGTTCTTTCTGAGTGGGCTTCCATATGAATTCTCTTGCTTCTTCTGGAGCCCCCAGCACAGGAAGGACATGGAACTGTTNCACAAGCTAATCAGGTAGCTGTAACTGGGAACAGTAAGAAAGACATGAAAAAAACCCCAACCTAACCAGCTTTGCTTCTTGTGCCTGATGCATGCAAAATGAAGCATATTGGATGAGATATTACAGGGCCATTTCCCTACCTTCACCCCCACTTTGGAGGACAGATCTAAGAGATGTAGCCTCAGAGTTATCCATCTCCTTAGTCACTGCAACAGTTTATTCACTGCATGCCTACACATGAGGCTGTGACAGCACAAGCTGCCACCTTGCTTCAGTCCATTGCAGTTATCTCTTGCTGTTGTAAGAAGTGTCCTTGCTTGCTGCCATGACATAAGCAGTCAGAAGCTACTCTGTGACGTACATTGCTGTGTTGTCCTCAGACCAGGCTGTGCCTCTCTTGGCAACTGATGTGCTTCAATTCTCAGTTCCTGAACTCATTTTTTTTTACCCAAATCCTCATGTCACTGATGCTGGTTTTATACCAACATAACTCAACCGAGTTATGACCGATAGTACCTAAGACACCTCTGTGACTGGAACTAACCTCTGGCTTTCATTAGCTACCCACATGCTGAAAGGTTACGCTAGGCAAGAACCCAATTGGAAGTGATTTTACAAAAGGCCCTGTTGAGAGTAGCTTCTGCACATGAAAAAGTCACAACAGCAACTGTTCTTTCTCATGTTATCTTCCCAGCTGTCTCACCTATTTATTACCACACAACACAGGGCCTTGAGTGACCTGTACTAGTGGAGGTGTCCCTGCCTATGGCAGGGGGTTGGAACTAGATGATCTTTGAGGTCCCTTCCAACCTTACCATTCTATGATTCTATGATAATTTCTAGCAGTGCCATTATCCATTGTTATTGTGCTACCACTGTTCCTGGTAGTCCCATGACCAGCAAAGCATGATCAAATGAGTCAGTTCATGTGGCCACACCAGAGTGGTGTTCCTGGAAGCACTTTCTCACTCACACTTCTCTGGGCAATTACAGATGACAACAAAGCCAATCAATATTTAAAAAGACCACCAACAGTACAAAAGCATTTGTTCCTGGTTACAGTTTTCCCAAACATGTGCAAGCCACCTGAAAATGAAATTCACATAAACTTTCCATGAAATTCCCTTTTCATGACTTTTTCCCAGTGTGGTCCCATGGTTTTGCCATCTTTGCTGCAGTGCGCTCACATCCCATTGTTTCAGGAAGACTTAAACTGGCTCAGTTTTTGACAGCTCCAATCTCTCCTGTGATGCTAACACCATACTAAGCTACTATCAGACAGTTAAGGTACAAAATTACACAATCAGAAATATTCTTCTCATTTTACTATTCCATATTTCAGTATCTGAAGGGGGCCTCCAGGAAGGCTGGGGAGGGACTATTGACAAGGTCTTGCAATACCAGGACAAGGGGCAATGGGTTTGAACTGGCAGAGGGGAGATTGAAACTGGATGTTAGGAGGAAGTTGTTTGCAGTGAGGGTGGTGAGACACTGGCACAGGTTGCCCAGGGAGGTTGTGGCTGCTCCCTCCCTGGAGGGGTTCAAGGCCAGGGTGGAGGAGGCCTTGAGTGACCTGTACTAGTGGGAGGTGTCCCTGCCTATGGCAGGGGGTTGGAACTAGATGATCCTTGAGGTCTCCTTCCAACCTTACCATTCTATGATTCTATGATTCTTAAGCATACAATGATAGACGCAAATCAGTAAGCATGAAATGTTTCACTCCTGCAGCAATAAATACAGATACAAATACTTTGGAAAATTCTCAGACAGAGTTGTTCTTTACTACATCAGATGTAATTCTTTAACCATGTTATAATGTTTTGCTATATAAGCCTACAAGTCCCAGAGCACATTTGGTGGCACAGGGGTGAGAAGAATTTTGTGAGAGCAGGTGAGATTGCAGACAGTGGGAGCAGGATCTTCCTTTAGGGAGAGCTATAAATATTCATCTTGGTGTACTGGCTCCATGGCTCGTCCTCTCCAGATGGAATCTTAGTATGTGTAATTTGCTTTTGACATTTCCTGGCTGACAGCAACTATTATGATTTTGCACACACTCCCCCTCTCTTGCACCTTTCTGAAGGAGAGGCAAGACTTTAATGTTCCCTGTGGCTACATCTAGACAGTTTAACCTCATGTCTTTTCCTGTACCATAAAAAAAGACTCCTAACTTTTTTTTTTATTTAAAGGAAGCACTGGAAAAAGAAGAAGGAATGAGGAAGAAGAAAGAAGTAATAATTAAGAAGAAGAAAGAAGAAAGAAGAAAGAAGAAAGAAGAAAGAAGAAAGAAGAAAGAAGAAAGGAGAAGAAAGAAGAGAGAAGAGGAAAGAAAGAAGAAAGAAACTGCCACTCAGCTCAGTGCTCAGGCCTGCCTGTTTCAGTCTAAGTGGCAATGCCCCCAGCCATAAATGATTTCAGGTACTCTACAGCTTTTTAAATTGGGCAAGCACAAAACCTGAGATAAGTAAAAAGGTAAAATACCCACTGAATAACCAAGGTTTTCAGAAGCACCATTCTCTATGCATTTACTCAGCATCCATCATCACATTTATCCTCAGCTGTGAGCTGATGTACTGGCTCACTCTTGGGTGTTTTTCCTTTCTGGTTTGTTTGTAAGAAAGGCAGGACTAACCCTCAATTTCAAGTCGATTTCCAAATGAAATAGATGGTCCCACAGAACATACCTAGTGCAGCACCACTGAACAAGTTCTGCAGGAGGGCCCCCATGAGTGTTGGGCTTCAACTTTGATGTATGTTATAATTACATTTGCAAGCAACTATGATTTTCATGAGATTGATTCTTGCAAATCTGTAAAACCTACTGATTGAAAAATATACAAACCAAGTATTTCCCCTCTCTCTTCATTTTAGAGGGAACAGTTTCTCCTGGCAGTTCATACACTCTTCCTTATTAATATACTAGCCTAATTTCAATGCTAATCTTAACTGTGTAGTACCATAAAGAGGGATGGGAGCCAGAGAGCAAGCAGGATTTTTTATGATACAGCTGCTGTAAACCCTACAGTATCCAGTATCTACTGGGCTGTTGATGAATTTTATTTTGGACTGGTGAACTGAATGGTGAGGTTGGAAGTGACCTCAAAGATCATCTAGTTCCAACCCCCTGCCATAGGCAGGGACACCTCCCACTAGTACAGGTCACTCAAGGACTCCTCCAACCTGCCCTTGAACACCTCCATGGAGGGAGCAGCCACAACCTCCCTGGGCAACCTGTGCCAGTGTCTCACCACCCTCACTGCAAACAACTTCCTCCTAACATCCAGTTTCAATCTCCCCTCTGCCACTTCAAACCCATTGCCCCTTGTCCTGGCATTGCAAGACCTTGTCAATAGTCCCTCCCCAGCCTTCCTGTAGGCCCCTTCAGATCCTGGAAGGCTACTCTAAGGTCTCCTGGAAGCCTTCTCTTCTCCAGGCTGCAGAGCCCCAACTCTTGTAGACTGTCCTCATAGCAGAGCTGCTGCAGCCCTCTGAGCATCTTCATGGACTCCTCTGGACCTGTGCATCACAGTGCATCCACTGTAGGCAGTAGATAGGGGAGCAAGCAGTATCTGCTATAACTGTGCTGGGGGAGCAAGCAGCATCTGCCTCTAACTGTGCTGGGGGAGCAAGCAGTATCTGCTATAACTGTGCTGGGGGAGTAAGCAGTATCTGCCTCTAACTGTGCTGGGGGAGCAAGCAGTATCTGCTCTAACTGTGCTGGGGGAGTAAGCAGTATCTGCTCTAACTGTGCTGGGGGAGTAAGCAGTATCTGCCTCTAACTGTGCTGGGGGAGCAAGCAGTATCTGCCTCTAACTGTGCTGGGGGAGCAAGCAGTATCTGCTATAACTGTGCTGGGGGAGCAAGTAGTATCTGGTCTAACTGTGCTGGGTAGAAATAGGGAGTCTGAGGCCAAAGGAAAAATTGCTGTTTCTTTCACACTCATACAATAGGGAAGGTGGAAGTACCAGATCTGCACCATAGGCTATTTTTTTTTCCTCCTTCTTTCTACTCCCTTTTCAGTGACCTTGTGGGATGCTCTGGAGGAAAAGGGGGTTTTGCCACTGCTGAACAGATTGGACTGGAGTCCCATTACCTCCTTCCCTGCCCCCAAACCATGAATAGGGGTGGCAAATAACCAGAAGGGGATGTTCCCCAGAAGACCTATTTGGAAGTTTGTCAGGAGTGTCACATGCTTTTTTGGTCCACACCAGTGATGAGAGTTAATGTGCCCCCTGATACACTGTCACACTATGCCATGAGACAGTGGAGCTTGTCTTGTGGATGAGCAGGACAGGGAACCAGGGTGGTCCACAGCTGAGTGAGGAGGATGAGTGTATGAGTTACAGGGTGCTACAGGAAAACAAGCAAAACTCTTCCAACCTACAATGCCTTAACTGATCCTGGAGTTTCTCTGTTTTTTTTTCTTCTCTTTTTCTTAAATGAGTGCACAACAAAATTCCCTTCTCTCTTCTTTAATTTTATTCCTTCCTTTGGACCAAGTAGAGCAAAAGCACAAAACCAGGCAGGGTTTAAACCGTGTTGTTCATCAGATAACAGTAAATTTACACAAGAGCTCGTATCCCTGAGAGAACCCACCCGAGAAATTAGCAGTTTTGAACATTTGCAGTTCACCAGGGATCAATTAAAAGACTATTGTACTCTTTACTGATGATAAGAGATGAAAATGGCTAATATCTCCAAGGGAATTTCTTATGAGACCCACATTAAGTTTAATGAGGAAAGACATTTGACAAATACTATTACATGGAAGATGTACTTAGCACTTGTCAAGAGCTGTACTTCTCCTGGAACCAGTTTGAAAGTTAGTGCATGTATTCATGTAAATGAGACCAAGTGCAGTGGCTCTGACAAGGTTTGAGAGCATAGGATGCCTTGAGCAGGTCACTTAATAGGATTCACATTAACTTACATTGAGTGTATGAAGAATACAGTAGATGAACAGAAACACTGCTGCATAAGGAACTGGCTGGATGGTGGCACACAGAGTGGTGAGCAAGGGCATAATGTCCACCCGGACACCAGTGCCAAGTGGTGTCCCTCAGGGGTCAGTTCTGGCACCAGTGCTGTTTGACATCTTTGTCAGTGCCATGGACAGAGGAATCAGTGCA
>WBNM01024954.1:0-23352 GCA_013399055.1 Ramphastos sulfuratus
AACCATCACATCATTTTATTTCAAATGCTTCCTTGAACAGATTTGTTCTGTTGTTAGCAATGAGGTAACACTTTTCAAATCTTGATCCCCTGAAACAAGGCACTCCTGACTATATTCACAAGAGACATAATATCCATTGATCACATTCAACTCTTTATATCTTTAAAGTGTGTTATCAATCATTCCTCTAGCAACCAGCAGCCTGCATTCCTTAATCAACAGTACACCATTTATCGCATCAAAATATGTCTGCATTTCTAGAAAGCAGCAACTACTAGCATCAGTCACTGCTGCACACCAAGTTTGTATGTAAAGATGAATCTTCAGCACTGAGACCTCGGTCTGAACATACCTTTAGACAGATTAGTGAAAATAAATACAATTGTTGTTCAATTTCTAAAATCAATTTAATATTTAATATTCACAAGAATTTAAAGTTCACCTTGTCTTAAAAGAATGATTATAAGGGGGAATAGATAATTTTCCTGAGTATCATAGTGAACATCAGACCACAGTTCATAAAATAATCTGAGGTCCCTGTGAAAAAACACCACAGTTTCATTCTCACTACAGCTCTAACAAGCTTGGGGCAAATAGGTTTAGAAAACACACAAAACTGCCCAAAGTCTGCTTTTGCATACATGTAGCCATACATTTAGGTTGAGAGTAGCCTTCTTTCTCCAGACCATCCAGACCAACATCACCACAAACAATAGCAAAATGATGGAGACAGCAAAAGCCATTGCTGACCTTGCCAGAGATGTGTTGCTAGCTTATGACCCTAAAATATGTTATTTTATGATTTTAAGATACAGTATATTTATACATCTACCTAGTAATTCCACTGGTCGCAATACTCATTGCTGCTGTTGATCCACCCAAGTCTAACTCACCTGTTGAGCCTCAAGTATTTGAAACACTAAATGAGGCTACTTGAATATCTGCACCATCACTCACTGAACCAATATCTTGCTGTAATTACTGTCTGCATGTTTATGGAGGCAAGGCAAAATTTTTGCACAGCCTACCATTGTTGGCAATGACCACTTAGCCTAGAAGGCAGAAATAATTATGTTGGGTGGGAAAAAACCCAAACCAAACAAAAAAACAACCCACCAAATAAAACCCCCACATCAAACAAATGAAGGAGGCATAATGCAAACACACAAACAACTCTAGAATCCTGGCAGGAAATAAAACAGTGAAAAATGAAGGGGACATGGGTAGACAAAGTCAACATCTTGGGTAGCAGTTGGTAAAATGAGACACAGATTTCAGCATAGTAAACAAGCTATAAAGTTCTCCACAGGAAGAGCAGACAAGCCATCCTAGATTACTGTGATGTTTAAGACGTTTCTCCTTTGTGATGATTTTCTTAGAAAAATCTTGGGGGTTTGCCTATTTGTTTACACAGAGATATATAAGTGCCTGACTGTTTTGGAATGTTACTTTGAAGTCAAATGCTGTAACTTTGCCTAGACACACTCTCTCATGATGAACACACTTTTCTCTTGTAGAAAGAAAACAAGAGTCTTTTAAAAATTGCTTTTTTAAAGCAATTTTTCTTTTAGAATAGTTAAGCTCTGTCACTCTATTTCAAATGCAAAATTGCTCAAGAACTTGAGAACAATCAAGGGGTTGAGCAGCAGGAAGTATAAAACTTTGTCAGTGTATTGCAAAAACTCCAGGATATAACGACAAGTACATGATCTCCCAAAGCTGTATTTCATACTGGACATCAATGGTGTGAGCAGCAATTGCTGGCTTTGTTACCTTCTGCTCTGCCTTCCTCAAACAAGTGTTGTGAGCTTCCCACCCTCTCAGACCTCATAGATGTGGTGTATCTAGAAAGCATGTATGCAAGTAGACCAAATGAAATTTCTGTTGGGATTACAGTGAAGAAAGCCACCTGTACCCCACCTTACGAGCTGCTGAAGGTCTGTGACAGCAGTGTCAGGGTGCCTTCACTGGCAAATCTGTGTCATTCACAAATTTTGACAAAAATAAGGGGTTCCTCACTAGTAGCATTTTAAATCTAATCCCCCACAGATCTATCCAAACTTTCAGCTGACAAGTATGTCAGCTGGGTGTACAACAGGCAGGCCACTGCCTGGAGAAGCCAATGGGCAGCAACTATGAAAACTGACTGTACAACTGAAGGAGAAAGATCTCCTCACAAATCTCCCTAACAGTGATAAAGCAAGAACCTGTCACTCAGACCAGACCCTCATTCTTTGGTTTGGAGTCCTAGATATATGCCTCATGGCTACATTTAATCTCCTTATCTCAGTTCTGTAATAGTCCACAGAGATCCGAGGAGTTAGGGAAAATTGTAACATCTTTCATGTTTTCCTGACAGTTTTCTTTCAATTCAAAGTCAACAGTTTTAGAATGGTTCACATATCCCACCTGTCTGAACTGATTCAAACAGCACAGGGAGAAGAGAGCTTCTAGCAAAGAAATAATTATAGTCACTGGATGGATGGAATTTTGCAAATTCAACAGTCATGTAAAGTATCTGCAGACTGCATGGACGTGCCAATATCTTCATCTGTCTTCCCAGAAACCAAAGGGCACACTTAACAAGAATAATACAATCCCTGAAGCCTAGATTTATAGGAGTTGCACCATTCACAGAGGTATTGCAGCACTAGAGAGAACAGTGAAAGAGGGGGGAAAAAAAAGTCTCTTCTCTGTCTCAGTATAGCTGCCTTGCCACTTTTCATAGGAGTAATATCATAGAGCAAAAATAAACCATGTTTTACATCACCACAGAAGCTATTGTTGCAATCATTGCAAATGTCCAGGATCTATCTTAAGATTGATTTCAGGCTCCGAGAGAAAACTCTATCAAGTAAATTTAAAAGTAGTTGATAAAGCTAGGTTTTGACTCAATAGCCTCCTTTTTGTTTATTCATTCCCTCACTAGTGGTTCATTCTTCACAAATACACTTACGTGTATTGGCTCAGACATAAAAGTCCCAACTGGGATGAGGAAGAAGTAAGGTCTTTAAATGCAAAGTTTTTGATAAGAATATTTTACCAAAGTGCAAATGTGTGATTGTAAATATTCACTGAATGGAGTAGAAGTAATAAATTTGATATGCCTACCAGGGCTGTATATTTTCAGCTGATTTTATTCTTTTTTGAAAGCTTTATAATACATTTATGAAGATATACTTACAGGAAGGATTAAAACTCTCCTGATTGCACAACTATAATGCAATGTATGCAAATACTGTGGTAAATTAAAGCAGTTGTTGGCTTTTCTCTTCCAAGGGAATCTTGATTGTGAAGGATTTTTCCTTTCTTCTATTCTGTATATTAAAGCAAAGAAAGAAAAGGAAAAAAAAGAACACAAAAAAAACCCCAAAAAACCAAACACAACACACCAACACCCACACCTTATCAGATAATTTATGTCCCCTAAATCCATCTTCTCTCAGAGAAGCTATTGCAGCTTTTTTGCCAGGAAACATCTGAAGGACTTGTCCTACTCTGGAGACACAAACATGCAGTGTAAGCAAGCCAGGGCTGACACTGAAACAACAGTAAATAAACCAACTTACATTTAGACATTTGACACATACTGATCACCAGAATGAGTATTTACTGTATTAAATTGAAATCCATGAATAATTCACCAATTTTAGCTGATGACAAATCCAGAAGTGGCAGCATATTTGATAATCAATAATTATTTCTGATATTTTAGGAAGTGTTGCAGCCTATAACTGAACAATTAACTGCTGGGTTTTATTGTTTAATTGCATGTGCTGTATCCATCTCTTTTCCTTTTGAATGTTGTGCAGGAGCTAAAAATACTTCCTTGCACTGGAAATAAATGCACTTCTCACCATGAATTACAAAACTGGTTCTCTAATAGGAATTTCAAATGTCACATTTTGTGCTACACTTCCACTCTCATTGAACTGCTAATAGCTTTCAAATAATAAGTTTACTGGAAACTGTAGCTCTAGGTTCACTGAAATCACATTTGAATCTCATCTTTTGCTGAGGTTTATAATAAGTGACAGTGATAAGACTGAATCTGATTTTGCTTTGACCTTATGTCCAGCATTGCAGTACTCCAACAACAGATAAAATTTCCAGCAGTCATGTCCAAGTTGTCAGTCTTGGAAACATTCTTCAAAAATTAAACAGATCCATACCTTAATCTAAAGAGCTTTTCTATGGGGACACTTCTAAAACTTCTCCTTTTAAAATGTGGTATTAGTTTTTGCACTGATCAAATCTCACAAAGCATTAAATTTATTCAGATGACGTTTTCCTGGATGGCTTTGTGCCATCAGCTTGGGATGTAGAAATTGAACTTGTTTTTTCCAAGCAAAACAAAAAGAATTTATTCATCTCCTTACTCTGTGTCAGATCAGAAGACTTCTCTGTGATGGATTCCAACAGTTTCTGGGTTTTAAATATCCCCGTGTTGGTTTGAGAATAATTGGAATATTTTAATGAGACAAATTAAATCATTGATTGTGAAAAGAAAATAATGAAGTCTATATCATTCATTGGTTTGCTGAGAGAGATAAAAGCAAGAACATCAACAATTTGTCCCACTGTGGTCTGAAACATTGGATCTATTTGCTTCCTTCCTCATTCTGCTCTAAAATCTTTTCTACTAATCTTGGCTAATAGAAAACAACGTAAGCTTTGCTGGTTGTTTTGTTTGTCTGTCTGGCAAAGTAGAGAGAGAAAGAAGGGAGTAGCTTTTAGCCTTTCTGGGCAGTTTCCTTTGTCCAGGAGGGAGTTGGGGCTTCTGTGGGGTTTGGGGATTTTTTTTGCCTAATTTGTATATAATTGTAAATACTTGTAAACACATTGTATATATATATATATGCTTGTAAATTTTGCTTTTCTGTAAATATAACTTCATCTTACTTCCAAGCCATCTGAGTTAGGCTGGTAAATTCCAATGAGGGGGGAAGTTCCTAATCCATCACAATCCCCTAGGATGAGGATACTGGTGTTTCCCCCTGAAACACTCAGACAGCTTCTGATCTGAGTATGAAGCCTATTTCCTGCTGCACACTCCAGTTTTCTTCTCTCATTAACCCAAAACTAAAGGAAACTTCCCTGTGCCATGGTGAAGGGTTGTTCCTCCTCCTGAAAGCACTCAAGTCTCCATAGACAGACCTATGCTTCTCCACATCATTGTCGCATCTCAGACCCCCCTGATCAGACACCAGTATATTGGGTCTTTAAATCTTCTCTCTTGAGTATCATAGAACTTTTGCTCACACACTCACTAAACACTGATTCTCTACTTTATTTTCAGATGGAAATAAAAAAATTGCAGTTCTCTGTGATTCTAAATCCATAGTCATAATGAGCTGAATTTAAAAATAACTAAATAAATATTGATTTCTGCAAGCGTTTGTGGGGGCCCATGGTGTGCAACTACAAATCCTGTCTTTACCCTATGACACAGCACTTTTGGACATTCCCTGGGCCAGAAAGATCCTTTTGAAGAAAATGTTCATAAGATACTCACTGTCATCTCCTTCCACTGCTAGGTTAATTTGTGCTAACTTTTGTTGTGGTAAAAAAAAAACAACAAAAACAAAACAAAACAAAAAAAACCAAAAAAACAAAACAAAACTGAAAACTTCTCAACCAGATCAATAGACTTGACTGAAACAACCAGAAATGAAAAGTCAGTTCACAATTGTACATGCATCTAATTCTCTTCATCTCTGTGCATGGTAGATGAGGTGCTGGGGCAGCCTGAGATATTTTTAACTTACTTGGTACTGTAATTTCCATTGGAGAAGCCAGAGATTGAGTCTACAGCAGGATCTGAGACATCATCTTCCTTAAACAAATGGGCCAGTTATAAAATACTTGTTGAGGTAAATAATGCTAAATCTAAACTGACAATAAATCCTAGAACTCAAGGAAGCTCTTTACCACACTTAAAAATATTCTAATCTGGTTTCAGCTTCCATGAGTAGAACACCTACAATTCATTTTTAATCTGTCATGACAGCTCATGTAAATTGTGTTTTGTGTGATCCTGGAACCAAGTTGATGTACTATAAATCATTGTTTCTACCAGAACAGAAATAATTTCATATAGCTACAATGGCACATACTATCCTCACTCTGAGGAAGTTATGGTGATTGACATGAAATCAACCCTTGTCACTAGATATCTTGATGGTGAAGCAGCAGGCTGAAGATACAAAAATACCCAGGGTTCAGAAGGATTTTTTCCTGTATGTATATTCCACATTGCCTTTCAAACTCCACTAATTTCTGATGAGATTTTAGTTTTTTCTCAATTGTTTTGATCATTCTCATTGCGCTTTTGTCCATTTTCTTAAAATGCTCTGTCTCTATGACCTTTACTAACAAGACTGTTCTTTAAAGCACAGGTTATTACAGAGCAGTCATAGAATAAGAACTACAAATGAACATGTTTGCCCCAAGAGCCTCCTGCATGCAAAGCTGGGAAAGCCCAAATCTGAAGGGCAAAGACTACAGAGCTATGTGGTGAATATAATTTTGTATAGGCCACAGTGAGTAGACTATGCCAATTAGTAGCAGTAGGGGCGTTTCATCCTCTTAGCTCCCAATAAATCCTGCTTGCAGTCAGCATTATGTTCAAATGGTCTCAGCAGACATTTGATCTGCCTAATCATAAAGAATCCATTTTCTGCTACTCAAAGAAGGAATAATGCAGTACTGTCCAGAAAAGAAAGGGGGGAAACAAAACAAAACACCAGAACCAAAACAGCCACCAGAACCAAAACACTCACCAGAACATTTTTTACAAATGTACTGTCAAATCATAGACGAATAATTATGGTTCATGGGGCATTTGTTCATTAACAGAAAAGAGGAGTTCAGTCACTCAACATGTTAACTCTACCAATAGAAAAAAAAAAATGAAGCTGGCAACCCTGACTTTTGAATAATTTTGTTGTATTCCTCACTCAATCCACGGTTATAAAACATAAGAACACAGGAATATGTCATTCAGAAGTTTCAGTAGGCACATTTAATTTTTAACTGCTAGAGATCACTTAAATTTAATCTGTCTTAATGCTTTCTAGCTCATGTATTTCAAGATATTTCAAATAGTCTCCAGCATTCCAAAAGATCAGATTTAACTTAAAGCTTGTGATACCTGTATGCATTTCTTAGTCATGACTCAGTTATCCCAGTATGAGCAGGTTCCATTAGCAATGGGTGACACTGCAGGAGAGTCATATCAGCAAGTGGAGAATACTACAGTTAATAACTGAATCCATATTCTGCTTCAGAATAACAACATGTGAAAACAGCTATTAAAACTGCTCAGCTAACACCTATCATTCTAGATGATGCTCCAGAGGTATTGCTGCACATGCTTTTATCGTGCAGCCAATATATTACCATAGGTCTTTCTTGGCAGATCTTCCAAAGAGTATAGTATGTACTACATGACCAGACAAATAAATATTATCTTACAAACTTTATTAAGGTAAGCCACAAGAACTCTCCCTTTCAGACTTTTATCACAAAGCAAGATCAAAGAAGGACTATATATTTTTTTAACTTCAGCTGTTGTTCATTTTTTTCTTATAAGCCAATGAACCAAACAGCTAAACCAATAATTTGCCCTTACTTCAATGTCTGGAAGAGTAGATGCAAAGCATTGTGAAAAGTGTGCTTTGGCCCACAATCACAACAAGGCAGAGAACATAACACATCAGCAATGGCTAGAGAATTGCCATGTTATTACAAATGTAGGTTATTCTATTCAGCAATTGCATGCCTTAAAACAGCACAGCACAATCAGATGTTACGGTCCTTGCGTTTTATCTGTTCCCTTAAAAAAATTATTGTAATAGCACTCTCCCAGCTGTAAGACATTTATCCCAAATGCACTAGAAAAAAAAAAATTCTTTTCTGAAGTCCCAGGACAAGTCACTTTAATTGCCATGAGGAGATGTGATCTCGATGGGAAAATTACCTGGGCTGCCGCCTAATAGGTTTAACAACGTCACTGCAGCATAGCTAAAAAGAAGTCTGGAGAGAAGAGATTAGATGCCAGGCCATAAAGATAGCTGATCTGTTTTACCTTTTCCTGAGTTTACCTCTCTCAATATCTTCCCCTAATACAACCACTTTGGCACCTCTCAGTTGTTCCCACTACAGTTTCTGCTGCAACTATTCTGCAGGGAATCAGTAGGCACACAGCTCTCCTTATACACCACGCCAGGCAAAGTATGTTCTGAAAGGCATTTTGTGATGTCACCATCATTCTCTTGAATACACAGGGAAGAAACTGCACTTTTTTATACATATATAATCATTTCTAAACAAAACAACAGTTCCTGTGAGACCTTAAGACTTAACTCATTCTTGAGCATATATAGCTAATCGCATGGAGCTATTTGTTGTTTTTTTTAATCTGTTTGAATCTTAACTGATCTGCCTTTTTCTTTTTTTTTCCTCTTTTTTTTTGTGTTATCTAAAAAAGCATTTTAATAGCAGATTATTAACAGAAAATTAACTCACTGTTTATTTCACTTTTATAACTAGCTTCTAGATACTGTTTTCCATTTTGTATTATACATACTTCTTATGTTTTTTAATTACCGTTACTTATTTAGCACCTCCATAAGAAGCAGCTCTTCACACATCTACTCAAGCAAAGTCTCCATAGCACACAGAGCTTCTCTTTTGCAACATGGTAAAGATAACCAGAAGTAAAGCTTTGGTTCTTCACTAGGGTTTTCTAGATCATAACACAGTGTTATCCTCAGGAACACACATGAAGGGTAAAGCCCTATCCGCACCCTCCATCTGAATTTGCCTTAGTGTTAACCACAAAAGGACTAAGAAATTATCTAAGATCATAGTGGTGAATTGCCCCAGAATCTATGAGAGCATCACCATCCTGCCTTTCTGCTCCTATCCTAGAACAACTCTGCCCTGATAAAATTTCTGGTCAGTTCAGCCTCAGTGAAGACATTGCTCAGACTTAATTAGGTACTATGTCTGCTTTACAGATGTCAATAATTTGAACTATAAATATTGCTGTCATAAAAAATAATGAATTATATGTCACTTTAAGAGACTTTGAAGAGGTAAATTAAAGTTACCTTTCTTTTTCTCTACAGCTTCTGTATCAAAAGAAAAGCTTTTTCTACAGGACTTTAAGTTTGCTTTTGTCTCCACTGAACAATTCTCAAATGTCCCTTAAAACTGACTGTAGTTATAGTGGCCTTGAAAAGTACCTCAGTACTGAAGTCAGTGTGTCCAATTTGCTATAAAGCAAGTGTTGGAGTGAACTTTGTACACCAAAGGTGAATGTGACTGGTAGCTAGTGAATCCAGTTTAACTGGAGAAAGTGTGAAGCAGAGATCAGCATTTGTCCAGTGTAGATAGAGCAAAACACCTCTGAACCTACCCATTCAAGGTTCTTTATTCTTAAATATTTGTGCCAAATTTCAGTACTCCGCACCATGCAAGTGGAGACTCAACTGCCTTCCCCCACTCAGTGCATAGTTAAAGGTAACAAATATTTGGGGAGTTTTGGCTTGTTTATCAGAAACTCCAGTATTGCTATTCGTCACGTTACTCAAAGGCCCAAGTTTCAACAACACACAGATATTATGGACAACAGATCTTCACTCTCTGCCTTGCATTTTTCTGTATCATCCATTACGAGACTTCATCTGGATACTGACTGTGGAATTCAGACAATCAGCAGCAGCTCTTCACACTGCTGTGATGATGTACCAAGAAAGGGTAAGAGTTCTGCCTTCCCACAGGGGAGCTGGGAGCCACTGTGTCTCAGGAAAAGAAAAAAAAATACAGTCTTCTGGCCTGAAGGGAATAAATCTATTACTGTAGTCTGCTTTCCTCCTTGAGACAGGAGTCTGAAGAAAACGTTCCCATTAAGCAAGGGTTGGGGTTTGTTTTGTGTTGTTTTGTTTTTAAGAGTTATAATAAATACAAAGTTTCAATTTCCAAGGCTTAACCTATTAACTGACAGAAGCTAGGCACATCGCTTTGTGATATTTCTCATGTATTTTCAATCCATCTGGTATTTGTCCACTATTGAAAACAGTATATTAAATAGGTAATTAATCTAATCTAGTACAGCAATTCCTATATGTTTCTTACCCTCTAAACATATGCCAACAAAGAATTATAAACAGTGTTAGAAACATTTGAATTTGATGTACAGAAGGTCACTGCAGAGCATACAATTCTTTCTTCCTCCCTTTCTGTTCCACAACATGCTTTGTTTCCCCAGAATTAATTTCATAAGCAACTCAGCTTTTAGATAACTTGTTACCCAGGGAAAAAAAAAAAAAAAAAATCAAATACTCAAGTCTATGAGGTTTAGATTGATCTTTTTAATAGTTAAAACTAGCATGGCAAAAAGTCCTGATTTCAAGAGCATGACACACAGCCTAGAGTTCAAGTACTACAGCAATTCATCTTCAACAGAACAGCACATGGAAGCTCTGAAAACAAAGCCCTCGATTCTGACAATCATCCTAAAATATTTAACACTGAATCTCTTTGGAGATTTCTGTTAGAACTCAACAGAAAAGATGCATCGTCTGCTTGCAAAATAAATGCAAGCCCATACAAGGCTGGATAACCATAATATGGCTCCAGGCGTATTTCTGTTCTTTCTCACTCTCTGCTCCTGTGAGGATCACCATATTCCCTGATGCTCAGGAAAAGCTCTTTAAATGGCCATTTTCCAGTCTCTTCCAACACATATTTTAAGCATCACCTCTTTCCTCTTTCACAGTCAGCATTTCCATTAATGACTAAAATCAAGAGATCGCATTTTGATGCATTAAACCAATAAATTTAAGAGTTTGTGATTTCCATATAATTTAACGTTTATAAAAACTAAACACCTAGCTAAAGAAATAAATTAATGCTTTGCTGTCAAGGTAAAGTCAGAAAAATAATTATTTACAGTCTGTTCTTGAAAGGCATTAAGCTCATTCATGACTGAAGCCTACACCAATGCTACCAAGAGCAGACTGTCTGTGCTTCATCATTTCCTTCACACTGAACACACTCTCAGGATGGCAGGACTTTTGATTCTTCAGCACACAACACACATTTGTGTGCTAAATTAACCCTTGGTTTGAAAATTACCATGATCTCCAAAAGGCAAAAATGAGAAAAAACAAGTATAAAATTCTTCTCTCATTAACCTGATACATCACTCAGTTTCCTTGTCTGCCCTAAGTCTCTTCCTTATGTGTTTGGGATCACATCTGGGACGAGTTTCACTATACAGGCGCAATGATCAGCACAATGGCTTTATCTGAGCTGTGACTCCAGCTTGTGTCTTAAAATAAAATTTCTTTGATGAATTATGCTAGCTTACATGACTATTTTTCTTGAGACAAGATAGACATCTTACATGCAGTATTTGGCACTATTCCTTACATAATTTCACTTCACCCAGCTACATATCTTGGCCCAACTAGAGGGTCTAATAAAGTACAGTGTGGTACATTAAAATCTATCTCAGTCTTGTCTTAGCCAAATGAAGAAAAAGTATTCAGTTTTCCTCATCAGCCATGTTTTCTTACTCTTTGTGTTGATTCCCATGGACTCTTCTCCTGTTTTGTCTTGTCTTTCTTAAAACATTCTCAGAAGGGATATTCCATATTTTATGCAACATCATGTCTTGACAAAGTATGTGTTCCTTCAGCAGATCACTTAGAAACCATTCCTGCTGTGCCCAGCCAAGATAGATCTATCAGAATTGGACTTATAAGATGGAATTCTTGAGAAATTATTTGTGCAAATCCTTTTTCAGTCATGATTCAACCAGACAACAAAGTTAACACTAGCCCATAGGACAATGTTATTGGAATGAATCTTTCAATCACATTTTTAGATCATCTCTATTTGCATTAAAATGTTGCTGCTTGGCTTGTATATCTTTGTATGTTTTTGTGAGGACTAGTCATCTCTGCAATAATAAAGCAGCATGTCCAGTCAACCACATCAAATACAAAAAGGTTTCATATCTATAAGAGAGAATATACCAAATGTAAAGGTCAGAACCCAACAATAGAGGAGTAACTGAGGAGAAAGAGAAATCATTCAGAAAGGAGTGTGCATAGTTATAAAAGGGTTATTTCCTCTCTGTGAAACTATTATCAAGATACTTGTGAGGATTCAAGAGGCCAACTACTATTAAGAAAAACAGTCTTGACATTCTGAAGAGTTTGCTAATTTTAGTAGGCTAGATTTTTTTCTCTGAAAACTCCAGAAATACATTATTGCATATTATCCATCATGAGTTCAGTTTAGTTGTTTTCCACCCATTCAACAGTAAAAAAATTACATGGCTCTTATTCCCTTAGGACCCCACTTAAGCAAATACATAGCAGTTCTAAGAAATGTTGGGGCAGGCCAAAAATCTATGTACCTATTGTCTCCCTGGCAGATATTTAAGATGACAGTATATGGAACAAGGCAATTACAGATGGTCTTTCTTGTGGAACATTGTTCCCAGGCAATTTGATACCCTGGAAGAAACCAGAGTTGTACGTGCATTTATACAATCATCTTTTGACAAAACTGGGCCTTTTTTTATTTTTTAAACTGTCTTGGAATTATTTATGTTCCTATCACCATGCCTTTGGAATAAAACTGTGTCTCAAATGCGGTCCTTTCATTAACTGCCTCCAGACAAATCAATAAATGGAGTGAGAGATATGAGCAGCATCTTTCAAGAGAAACAAATTGCCATTGTAACTTATAACATGCAATTAGTCATGCAAAAATGAAATGCTTTAGAAGTACAGCCTGGTTTATAAATGCTTCATTGTGAAGAGTAGATAGTACTTCAAAATGCTGGTGAGGCAATAAGTTCTTGTTTGTCAACATAATATTCCCACATGTAATTATGGAATCGTATGCAAGCTGACCATTTCATTCCATTAGGGAAATGGACTGCAGGCACCAAGAATACCATGACAAAACATCTACTTTCAACTGTGGAATGAAAAATAATTCCAGTCACTTGGTTACTTTCACTGCTTTTCTCTCTGACATACTTCATCTGTACCCAAGCCTTTTAAGAACAAGTTGGGTTTGGGAAAAAAATAAAAGGTCAGTTATCCAAGTTTATACCACTAAAGCTGGTGACACACTAGAGTTAGGTTGACAAGAGAGGCCATGTAGCTTTCTATACTGTCCCTACATGTGCATGAAGATTCCTAACAGCTGCAAAGGAGATCCATACTGTTTCATTGCATAGCCTTCAACTCAGCTACTTCTCAAAGTCTTTTGCAGCTTGACATATCTATTATTTGCTGCTTGTACACACCCTGGCTTTGTAAGCACATTACTAGACTATTGCACTTACATGGCTGAAGATGACAGGGTTTGGCATAAACACAGAGTGCTGTCAAAATACTAATACTTGCAGGATCAGAGCTTTTCTTTAATGCCCAGTCATTTTTCATTGTGAAGATGTGTGAGGTCTACGCGCTTCAGTTTCTTGAGGTCCCTGCAGCACCTTTTTGATTAACTGATCAGTACTGTTTGCTTTTTTTTTGCAATTGCAAATAAAGACCTTCCCAAGTAGTATCAAATGCCATTTTAATTCCTGGTGAACACAATTGCATACTCAAAGATGCTCGAAACAAGTTCATTATCTGACTAAAACAGGTAAGAATTAGCTATCTGCATGAGCTGACATTTAAACAGCGAATCACAGCAAATATTGGGCACTACATCATCATTATTATTATTATTATTGTCATAGTTAATAAAAATCAAACCAAATTCATAGTTCAATCTACCCTTAAAATACAGTCAAAAACAAGCATCGTGTCGATCACAACTTTGTCATGCTCTCTCAAAAAACAATGCATCTTTCTACAGCAAAACACAATTCAATATGAAGATAACACATTAAAAAAAAATTGTATTTGGTACAGAAGTGATGAAAATTGTATCCACATTCTAAGTCTCCACAAACTGATAAAAGCTTCCAGTTGGCCTGTTATGTTATTTTATTACTACAGTCATAAACTAGGCTGATACCTTCAGGGAAATTTCTGTAGTCAACCTACCAAATACTATTCCTGGTCAGCATAGCATGACTGTTCCCTTCAATACATACTCCCTAGCTTGCTCCATTACCCAAGAAACTGAATTTTTCCACTAGCCTGAGATAAATATCAGGTAGCAGTGATGAGATCTGATGGAAAAAATATGCTTTATGTAACCAATCTTTTACATTCAACAAATAAAAGATGCTGCTTCTCTAATGTCTACACAAAACGTAAAGGGCTAATGCAAGCAAATTAAAGAGATGCTAAGGGACAATGAAATGGAAAAATCTTCTGAGAATTTCAGAATGAGCAGGGTGGGTGCTGGGAACCTTATCTTCCCATCTGAAACAAAAGCATTTTAAGTCTGAAATTTTAAGTACTTTTTCTTCCTTCCTTTCTTTCATCCATACCAGTGTCTGCTGAACACAGAAGTGTGTGGGTAACAGGTGCCATCACAGAGACTATTACTACTGTAACCAATCAGTTAACTGTCATTGCTGCTGGAACATTGCTTGGTACAGAGCACACTGAGCAATTGTTCTGTGGTGGTTTTGTTTCGCTCTATTGAGGGCTAACATAAGCAGCATTTTATCTGACTCAAAATCCTGTCTGTTTTAATCAAGCTAAAGGAGTGAGGCAAGTTTGACAGGCATTAGAAAAAAAACATCATTTCTTCAAAGATGTTACAATCAGATTAATTTTCGTAGACTAAGCCATAACATCTATGAAATTTGTGTTTTGTTAAAGTCTAAACACAAGATAGGCCTAAACTCAATTTCAGATTGCCCATAACTATGCTGCAGGGTGGTCCCTCCTTACAGCTCATGGTATTTGTTTCACATACTACATAATATATGTTAAACAGGCAGTCTCTGGTTGTTACTGTTTGCTATACATTCATGCAAAGGATTACAAATGCTCTTAGATAAGGGTGCTTAGGCCATGGGTCAGAACATATTACACTAAGCAGCATAACACACTATATTCTTTCCTGAATCTTATAAAATAAAATCAGAAAGTCTGAGAAAATATTTATTCCTACGAACAGAAATATATACAGATTCCTCAGCAAGTAGGAACACAGGCTCAGGAACTTCCCAAAGTGAAGCTATTAAATTCTTCTCAAGATATAAAATGCCAAATTCTTTTCTCAAAAGTGGTGTAATATGCCCTGCTCCTTACTTGGGACAGAAGTCAGTTTCTGTATGACATTTAAATTCTATGTTTTTGTTACTTCTCTAACTTTAAAAAAATACTAACATACTAAGCTCATTCTGGTAAAGGCTTCATCTGTTGCCTTTTCTTCCTATAATACACTGAGAGATTCCTCCTCCCCTCTCCACAGCTCTGAGCAGTATGAAATTTTTGATGAGCATGTCCTCTGCTACCTGATCTGTTTACTTGTCTTCATTTGCCCCTTGAAATTTTGAGCAAATTCACTCACCTCCTTGACAGAGACACATCTCTTCTTTCTATAGACAAAAGCAAATAAGCAGGTTTTCTTTTGCTTTTTCAAATAAAACAAATGCCAGCTATTTCTTCGTTCTCCATCTTCAGCTCTGTCCCTAGCTCCCCAGGGAATCAGTTCTCTACATACCTGCATGTCACTGTTAGGATATTTGGAAAACTCTTGACCTCAAGTTAGATTGAACCTCATGGCTCTTCATGTTCAGTATTCATGTGTATTCTTAATTGCCTTTGAAACAGATTTGTTTATACAGTTGGTTGTATATTGAAAAGATGCACACTTGTTGCTAACAGCCTGCTTTGAGCTACTTTCCCACAAGGGTATCCAATGCCCTTTTGCCCACACACTTACTCAGTGCAATTGGGATGAGCACCAGCTGCAATTCCTCTGACTGCCATCCTTCTCTTGCACTGTAAACTGATGAATTCTAATCAAAATACCTCAGGGCATTTTATGGTCTCTCAAAGTCACTTCCATCTTGCTTCATCTAGTGCTCTCCCTTAACAAGTATTTCAAATTGGATGATAGCACTAGAAGGTTTTACTCAAATACAAGTAGTACCCATTTTCTAGCCTTATTAAATCATAAAGCACTTGGTTCATTTCCAAGGATTAGGTCCAAGATAGCCTCTGGCTATACTGACCATTCAACAAATTGCATTATGGAAGCAGTGCTACACTAGAGTAGCTCTAAAAGCCTGCCTTCCTTGGACTTTGCATGGTTATTATTCCAATCAATACCAGAGTGATTCAAACCTCCAAGGTTTCTTCTAGGTGCTTTTCTTATGGGCATAAACATTTCAAAAATAATTTTGTGAACCACCCTCGGGGTGTCTAACAACTAGTCTTTTCATCATCCACTTCTTTCCATACCATCTCCAGTTTATGGGACACAATACACATCTCTTGAGAAATTCTTTACCATCCTCCAGTATTACTGCTTGCCATCAGAGTCGGTTTTGTACTCAATCTCAAAATGCTAGATCTTTCCTGGTTGGCTGGCTAAGTATCACACCCCTTAAAATATTTATTCATTCAAAATTGATAGGCTAAGGCTACTGAGAACTAATAACTGTCCTTATCAGTTCCCATCAGACACCAAAAGGATTCGTAGTTTGACTCTAGCCAGAAACATGGGGGTTTGTTTCCTTCACTTTCATAAAATTAAAATTTCTAACAGGAAGAAAAATCAGTGCCCTCTATACCCCATAATCAAAAATTCCATCACTCAAATCTGTATCTTGATGCTGGTCTACAGTACAAGCCCCAGCATATCCCCCAAAATGAGGCTCATTATAACCTGCATACTGCAGGGGTTAAGCCAGATACAATCCGTTGGAACTTCTATTCAATGCTCTTGGTAGTGTGACAAATTGAGAGAGAAGGCAGGGGCACATGAAGGTTGCACTAATTTCAACCAACTCTTTCCAAGTGTGTGAATGCCAGAAAATGATTGGATCTCAAATTTCGTCATGTGTGTGAGCATTGCTTTATTGTGAACATGTACATTAGCAGTTTAATCCCTTTAGGAAAAGAATTCTGAAAATTGGTTTCAAAATGTTCCCTTCATTAAATCTGTTGCAATTTCTCTTGAAATAAACGGCAGTCTGAGGTAGGGAGATGAACTGTTAGAAACATTAGATAAGGACCTCTCAACCCTTAAAAGGAAAGAAATTGTACTGTACATTTCCCAGATGAATTGTTGCAACATTTTAACATCGTTTAGGGGAATATAATTTTAAGCAAAGGCTGGCAACGTGTATCACATGTTTAAAGAAAATCAGCCACAAAATAAGGGACTTAATATGTGCAAGGAAGCTGCATTCATATACAGACGTGCATGTTTTTTTCTAGCCTCTTCTTCCTGCCCTTTATGGTAGCTTGTTCACAGTACTTCACTGTGCTGGGAGACAGAGTAATGTTGTAGCACCATGGGAAATCTGTCTCAGTTTTGTGTTGCAAGTTCCAATCTCAGAGAAGACCTTGCAAGCCTGGCCTAAGTTTTGGTTTCTTGCCTCTCATCCACTCAGTGTGTCCTACATGGGCAACAGAGACATGATTTTAACTTTTCACTGTTGTATGAAGATCAGCAACCTATCCATGCAATGCAGGCATATGCACTGGATACAAGACCAGATGTCAAGTGTAGAATTTCTTTGGGAATGGTCCTTTGGAGGGACATCTTGTGGAGGGTAATTTTGGTCCAGTAAAATTTACTTCAGTTAGTTTTTTTCATGCTTATCCTCTGGGACATCTTACAAGTAGGCTACTAAGAATACACAAAAACTGCTTGTATCTATGTCCTCAGTCTTTTCAAACCAAGTAAACAGCCAGCTAGGAGCTTATTAGAATCATCTACTATTTCAACCTTCAGATTAAGCAAATTCAAATTGTCTCAGATCTGGCTTATACTATAAACATGCATGTGGGGACTGCCGCAAAGTAGCTGAGGTACTTGTTATTCCATCATCATTCATGAGTGTGATAGAGCTCTAGTCCCTTTCCTGAAATTATTGCATATCTGAAAACTTGATTCTCTCAGGTGCCAGAATATTTTAGGGTGATTCACTCTCTTCAACTCTCTCAAAAAAAACTCAACCTGGGAAAGTTCTGAAGTTGATCTATTCTGTTTCTATTCTGCTGAATTCATAGTTTCCAAATGCACTGAAAGGCAAAACATCTTGGCACTTTAGAAAGCTTCTTCTGTAAGCAGAAATTAAGACTAAACTTTGTCAGGTCTTCTATGTAGCAATATAGCATGCTGAATTAAAAGTGTGATGATATGGAAAGAATGGCATCTGTAAAGCCTATTTTGCTGGTGAAATGTGCCTTTGTCTTCTCTACTCAAACTCCCAATGATCTATTACTTGTTTTTCTTTTCAAGCTACTTATGTGTTATTACAACAGAATTATTTTTAAAAATATGTTTGACAAAAATGCTTATCTGACTGACACAGGAAAGTCAAGGGATAATTTATGAATAAGTCTAAACTGGGCCATAGAAAATTGATCTACAGAGGAGGAGTGTTTGGTAGTTCTACCTTCAAAAAAGAATTACAGAAGTGATATTACAAGTAGCAGCACTTGGGAAGCTTTACACTCCTCCAGTTTCACTGCTATGATAGTATTTTGGAAATAGGAAAAGTAGGAGTGTACTTAATAGTAGCAACTGCCACAATACTTGTGGCTTCATAAACCCCAATTAAGAGGGAACAATCAATCTGTTGGAAACTCCCCATGACACACACCTCTGTTGCCTCTTGTCTAAAAGCAAACAAAGCATGTTAACATTACTCATAACAAACACCCATGACTTTAAATATGGAGAGGTTAAAAACTTACATTGACCTATTTTGTTGTATGACACAGATGTAGAGCTATATTGATAAATTAAAAACAGAGAGGGTAGCATTGAAACGAAGTAAGGTTTTCCACAAGGTCATCATTCTCTACCCTCTGGCACCAGTTGTTTATAAAGACAGTTACAGAGAGAGAATCAGTGTGTGTGTGGACTGACAGACAACAGAGGCACACACTTTTATGTTCTCCTTGGTGGATGATCTTTCCATATTTTCAGAAAAGGAACCTTCTAGGAGGGGGTTGCAAAAATAATATGCAGAAATGCCATTTAGCTTGCAAAAGAATAAAAGCTTCAATACAACCTAGTTCTGGAAAGGACACAGGGAAACATTTGAACATTTTCTATTGTGCTAGCGAAGCATGTGGTTCAAGTTAACATTTATTTTTGTTCTTTACCAAACTACAGGCTCCTCATATGTCCTGTCTAGTAAAGAACACCAAACTATACCTTCTGAGACTGAGCCTGTGGACTTCAAATACAGCTAAGGTATCCAAAAGTAAGACCGCAACTCTTCAAAATAGTAATCCTAAAATCTGTGACATACAATTAACAGAGGAGATACACTAGTTCTAACCAAGAAGAAACAAATTTAACAAACTGTTACAGAAAATTCACAGCAAAGAAGGCATTATTTAAAAAGTACTTCATCCAAATTGATTGTATTTTATCTATCAAGTACTGCTTTTTAGTCTCAGAAGTCCAGCATTAACTCAAAAATGGCTGAGTCTGTGTTTACACAGACACCCAGTCAAACAATTAGGAACTTAATCATTAAAGAGTTTAAGACAGAAAACAGATGTTCCAGCCAATTTTGTCAGAGCTGTGAGCCTCTGAAGAGGGACGTCTGGATTGTTTAGCTTGCTTATTTCTACAGCACCAGAGATCATTCTCATTACTGTGTTCTGAAGCGGTAATTTCTGAATGATGATGCTGGCAGAACTACAAAAAAAGAATTACACTAATCCAATCTGGATGTTACTAACGCATGTAAGACTGTCGGATTTTCACAGGTCAAGCAGGACTTAAATCTTGCTCCATTAATAAAACAGAGAGACCCTGGTCTCAGACTTCTTAAAGGGTCTTTACCAAAAAGAACAGGAGTCCAGAGAGAATAACAATGTTTCATCTCACAACAGGAGCTCAAGGAAACAATTTATATTGATTTGGCTGCCAACAACCAAATCATTTTAAACAGATGAAGTTCATCTTATTCTAAACATCTGCAAAGCAATAAACTTGCTAACACAGAACTGCCTCTTCGGGGCCTGTCCAGGTACATAAACTTTAGCTGTAACTGATAACTAACTGTCAAAGAACAATAAGCATTCTATTAGTCATGAAGTACAACTTGATACCAACATCAATCCCCCCTTCCAAGGTGTTGGACAAGGAGACTAAGTGTTGATACAAATCTCCGGATTCAAAACACAATCCTTTGGAGTTTATTTGTAGAACTAATCTGGAAATTCAAGGAAAAAAAATTATACTTGCAATTTTATATAACCTAGAGCAGCTTGAGGAACTACTGAATCATCAGTTTTCACTAGTTATCTTTGTTGAAGAGAGCTTACAAGACATCACTTTTGCAGTTGGGAGCACTTCACAAAAGACAGATTTAGGCCAAATTCAGTTGTCAGTTCAGCAGCTTACACAGATGCTGGTAAGACCTCAATATAAAGAACATCTTTGTCAACTGCTTTGCAAACAATGAAGAAAGGAAAGGCTTGTACCATACTACCTGCTCATGCAACTTAAAAATGCAAAAAAAATGGAAATTAATAAATGAGTGTTCAAAATAAACACATAATATATAATGGCTAAATGAGATTTCATAACAAACTGTCATTGTCACCATTCTGAGAGTCAGCCAAGCTACTGATGGAACATTGGCCTTGACTTAGAAAAAAAAAAACCCAAAGTCAGTAACTGTTATATTTATTCTAAGATTTCTCCTTCAGTTTAAAATGCACTTCATAAAGGTTGGGCTGACAGCACTTAATTTTGTTAGCATGAAAAAAAGGATTGTAATTACAAGAAAAGTATTTTCTTGACAGAAATAGCAAAATATCCACTCAGCTTTCTTAAATTTCCTGATCCTTTTAGTAAATAAGTATGTATCTTGCCTGTCCTCTCCCTCCTTAGATGAAAATCTAAGTAGACACTAGTTCAATACAGCTCTTTTAGATAAAATTAAGCCACAAATTGTAAGGAAATGAAAAAGTTTTTCATTTCTGTGATGTTTCTGGCTCATTAGAACAATCATTTAGTGAGTGCAACTCTGGGCACCACCATGGTAAATTAATGGTGATATTAGTGTTTAGCAAACATCAAACTGCCAAGGACAGGTCTGAATTTTAGGAATTAAACATTTTCTATCTAACGACTTAGGCTGATTATTCATGGCAAGACTTAACTGGCTTTCAAGGCTGCGTTTCTGACACAAACTACTCAAAATTCTGGATTAATTTTATCTTTCTATGTATCGTAAGGATGATATTTGCTGCAAAGCCTATTCAGTGTACACCAAAAAAGTAAAAGCAAAGCAACAGGAGGAGCAGAGTAGGAAGTTTTCCTATTCATGTAACTTCCTCTCATTCAGTGGACAGCAATGGCTGGGAACTTGTGAGATTAAAATTGATCCTGAGAATATATCCATAGAGAGGAGTATTAATAAACAATAGAGCCTTCTTACAGCCCTTGGTGCAATTCCTAGATCTTGAAACCCAGTGGAAAAGGTAATTACTGCCAAAAATACATATATAGAAAACAGGGGTAATTGATTGTTAATGAGCAAAATCACAGGGAAGCTCAAGACAAATGTTCACACACATCCCTTTCTGAAGCTAGTCATGGCCTGCTACATTTTATATACTACCTCTTGATAAATCTAACTTTGTTTCTCCATCAGGAGGAAAGCTCCTGCCACTAAGTACAGCTCGGGAAAGCTGCACATCATCTGCTCACTTCATCTCCAGTCTCTGTTTAGCCAAAATAAACTGGCATTAGTTGAGAGAGAAGGCTTACTAGCACAGTATCTGCTTGTTCACATCTGGCTCACATCTGGCCAAATACAACCGCAAGCAGAGTAAGCATGTCATAATCTGCTCTGCTGCATAGGTGTACCCATAGAACTTGCTAAAGGCAGCTCTTTCTCTGCCTATCTAATTAGGTTATTAGCCATTTCAAGCTCTCAATGAAGTTAAATAGGAAGTCAATGACTTTAGCCACTTCTGGTTTTGCAAACATACAACAGCAATAAAAACCAGAAGCCTTCAAAGGTGCTTAAATCAGAAACCTTTAATGAGTTAAGTCACCAGATTTCCCTGACAGCACAACTATAAGCTGTATAATTAGGAGATTATTAAAAGACCTGGAAACAGATGAGAAAGAGAGTAAATAGAAAAACCAAAAGATGTTATACCATATTGAAATACAGCCAGAAATCTAACCTCAGGATTCCCATTAACCACAACAACCTGGGAAAAAAAATTGGAAATGAGTAGTTATACAACACTATAGTATTAAATTAGGATTCAGAGAGCAATTGGGAAGGGGGAAAAAAAAAAAAAAAAAGGAACCACACCAAAAAACCCACTCCAGCACAAGAGGCACAGTTTTCCCTGATCAGCAGAAAACAGTCTGAAGCTGGACCAAATTTGATCAGGAAAGGATCATATTCATGGCCTGTTACAAGACACCGAGTTAAATTTATCTGAGTGAGTCAAATGGCCACTCACCACAATAGAAAAAAAGATGTTGCTGATATATCTTCTTCCAGGTCCTGAAGAAACTTAGCTGTGTTTATGCTAAGACAATAAGCTCCTCAAAACAAAGATGGTGATCAGGGTATAAAAACTCCTAAAGGATGGTTTTCACCAAGCACTCCAAGCAACTAGCCAAAAACATCATAAGGCCCCCAAAATTTTGGATGCAGCATCCAAATCAACTCCTCTTAAAAGAGTTAAATCATATACAGGTTCACTGAAGTTTCTAGTAAATGTTCCATGGAAGTTACAATATTGAATGTATTGGAATGGGGGAAAAAAAAAAAAAAAAATCAAAAACCTAGAAGCTTCAAAAGCCTAGAAAGTCTGAAGTAGTGCTAACATTGGGAAAAGGTTATATGGAAGAAGATAGGAAAGACCTAAATGGTAGGAGGGGATGTTAAAAGGAGGCAGCAGTGTAAAAAGCAAGCAACTTGCTTGATGCTTCAATAATAAGCTGCATGCATTTAAGTTCCAGTGCACCATTTCAGTACACTATCAATTGTGTGAGACCATGCACGTCAGTCAGCAGACATCCAATATCTGAGGTGAGAACAAGCAACTTCCTATTTCTCCCCTCATTCCTCCATTCCAGGAATATAAGCTCATGTGTGCTCCAGCCTTACTGTAAGAGGCTAGAAGCATTAATTTTTAAAAAAAAAAAAAAAAAAAAAATTAAAAAAATTAC
>WBNM01024954.1:23564-39515 GCA_013399055.1 Ramphastos sulfuratus
AATTAAAAAAAAAAAAAAAAATTAACCCCCCCCCCCCCCCCCCCCAAAAAAAAAAAAAAAAAAGCCACACCAAAAAAGCCTGCAGAAACAAGACTAAGTCCTTTGCCACTCATACCAGAGAAGCAGTGGCTCATGGAATGCACTACACATGCCTATACAACCAGAGAAAGAAAATCACATGCACAGAATCAAAATGCTTTCAAGTTTAGCTAACCAGATGTTTCTGTACAGCTGCATGTTAGTAATGTTCTGTGGGCAGAATGCAACAGACCCAACAAGCCCATCTTGCTGTGCAGAACATCTGCAGGAAAATGAAAGGCACAACCATAACTCATGAAAGCTAAAATTAACCTCTTTTCTGCATGCTTTATAACTAAAATAGACAATATGCAAGAAAAAAGGGGGTAAGGTAACCCAAATGAAGACAGTTGAAGAGAGAGGAAAGTATATCCTTGCACTGGCTTTCAATTTGTATTGTAATTATGACTTTTTTTAATTCCTCTCAGCAACCCATTTTCACATTCTCTCCCCTCCTCTTTTGTTCTGTATATTGCTGATTTATGCCCCTTCACAGAAGAACTTAATCAGTTGGAAACTGTCAAGCCACAAAAACTCTATAAAAACATGCAATACACAGGCTGGAATAGTAATGAATGTCTCTGCACAGAGAAGTTCCATCCACGCAATTTCTGTCCAAAGATGTTGTTCCATAGAAAGCTAATTACTTTAATGATCTTTTTAATGACATTTCACAAGGATTGATGACTTTTCACTCACTTTCAGAATGAAGGAAACTGAAACTTCGGTCCAGCTTCAGCTCACACAACAAAAGATGCATTTCACTCTGCCATAAAGAAAAACAAGATTTCCATTTTCAAAATTTGTTCTCTGATTGAGATTTGTTTCTATTATGTAATCCAGAATCAGTGTTTTTAAAAGCACAGAAGTTATTTGAGCACAACAGGACTTCAGTGAATCTCCGGAGAAAATCCAGTAACCTTCATTACTGTGATTGATTAATCACAGCTCAGATAGCTGCTTAAGTTGCAGACCTGATATTCCTGATAAGACCATCGGAGATTACATCATATGCTAGAGCAGTTAAATGAGCGGAGTTGAATCCTTGCCTAAAATCCTCTGAACTTGAACAAATGTGCACTGCTGCCCCTCTCCTGCAGATTTGTGAAGACTGCAAGCTCCTCCCATCTTCAGATACTCCTCAGCTGTAGGCAATTTCAACTAAAACTTCCAAAAGCCACCGCAATCTTCAGAGCTCAACAAGTGATAGCAACAGAGAAAATCTGAGCATATACAACATAAGAATTAACCTGGTCAGGTTTTCCAGGCACATTTTGTGCTAAAACCATTCCATGATTAGAGGTAATGAAAGCTATTTACCCTCGGACAAAAGCCTACAAGCTTATTCTAACATATCAGAAGGAGCATGAAAGAAGCTCAGGGTTGTTGCTATATGTGTGTCTCCTTTGGAGAAACAGAACCTTCCTGGGTTAAAATAATACTCTGCTTTAACACCACAGTATTTGCCTTTTAAGATGCTTGTAAGTAAACTCTTCTCAGCAGGGAGTTTTGCAAAGGGACCCTCAAGCCCAGGAGACCATCCAAAACTGTATCTCATTTTCACTTAATCGTGAGCCTAAACCTGCTCAGGAAAGAATGCTCCAACATCACTTGAACTCAGTCAATGCATTTGAGGCAACACAGAATAAACAAGGATGCTCCTATAAGCTAGACTCCCTAGCAAGGACACATCATATAAAAAGATGGAACAGCAATGTAACAGCAACAGCAAGAATCTTAGCACATTCAATACCATGAAAAGTAACTGATTACAGGTCTAACTTCATTGCCTTTCACCCAAAAAAACCCAAAACAAAAAAAATCTATTTTAAATGAAACTGCAGAACCTTAAAGGCTTGAGACAAAGACCATCTGAAAACTCCCAAGATTATGACCTGTGGATTGCTGGGTCTTCAAATCACAGTATGTCTTTTGCTGTCTGTTTTAGTACTTAGAACCTTTGTCATCACACTTCTCTTCTTATAGGATCTTGTTGAAATCAGTCCTCACCCGCAGCTCACTTCCTATTGCTTCTCTCATCACACATATCTGATCTCCAGCCCACTGCTTTCTCAGTAAATTGACATCTGCCCCATGCACATTTGCACCTCATTTTTGTTCTTGTTATGAATATCTCTCCCCCTGCAATCTTCCTTCCCTTAAATTACACGTAATTTAAATTTGGTCTTTATAAAATCCACCTTCTCTTCAGTTTAATTTTAAAACAAATAAAAATCTCAAAACAGTAATTATGTTGTCTGGTCTGTCTGAAGTAGAATGCAATGAGAATGAGTTTTCCCATGTTCCCATGTCACAAAAAAAAAGAAAAAAAAAACAAAACAGAGCTTTAATTGCCAAATCACCCTGTTTGTTTTATCTTGTTTCACGATGAGATAAAACTGTGATTGTTTCATATCTTCATTAAAACCAGATAGAGATATTTATCTCAAACTAGACAATAAGTCTTGCAAAGTTACTATACAGGAAAATCTCAGTCTACTTAATTAACAGAGCAATTATTTTAAATATCACCTAGATTGATGTTCTTTGTATTGTGCTAAGGGACATAATTGAAACCCAGCAGCACTTCACTTCCTTTCTCCCAAAACTTAAACTTGAGCCGGGAAAAATCTGATTAAATATTTCATTCAGATGAATGAGTAGCCTTATGAGTAGTTGTGTTTTCAACAGAAAACTACTAAAAACATTCACTTGGGCTTCTCCCTTACAGTTCCTCCAGTTCAAGGGGGCCTCCAGCAACTCTTCCTAGCTAAATTTTGCCTTAAGATAGCTGTCGGTCTTGACACCTCTGCCTTGAATCTGGTCCTCACAAAGCATCTTCACTGGTGTCTAAATTATGTTTGCATTCTTGTGATGGTTTGGGAGTTCCCCACCCCTTACACTTTATAAAATCACCCAGACTGGACTCAGCCAGCTGGAAGTTAAGGACTGAAGCTCTATTTATAGCTTAGCACAATATACAAGCAGATATATACACAATATACAGGAATATTTACAGAAATATACAAGTTAAAGGTAATACAATTCCCCTCCCAGAAATCAGAGTCCCCAGGAGAGGCTCCCAACCCCCCTTACACCTTCTTTCCACCCCTCTACCTTACCCCAGGGTCTGGCTTATGCACAAGGTGAGTTTGGAGGATCAGCCAGGGGGGTTAGAAGCAGAGAGGCCACAGGACAAAACCAGCTAGAGAGATCAAGACTCTCTGTGTCTTATCTGTGTTTGTGTTCTTGTTCTTATACATCTCAGCAAGCCTATGAGTGAAGTAGACATCACCATTGTTTTCTTTTCACAGCCTGTAGTCTAATTATTTTCATTAAAATATTCCAATTAGCTTCAAACCAGCACAATTCTCCTTCCTAATCACAATCCATGATATCCTCCGGAAGATCTTCATAGCACGAGAAGTGCAGGACTGACCTTGGTGGACTTTGCATGATTGCTTGAGGTTTCTTCAAACGGTTGTTGTGGTAGGCCTAAACAGGCCAAATTAGGCTTGTACATGTCCTGGCTTACCCAGGACATTTTTCTGCTCTCCCTCCTTCTGTTTTGGGGAGAGCAACCGCTGGAAAAGGGACAAAGGACCTGGCGCCACTAAGTCTGGGGTCTGTCCATCCACTGTGGTAAACAGGGTGCACATGGTTGCCTTGTGCAGGGCCCATGATCTGCCCAAAGGAGGGTGNTGGTGCAAGTTCCGATTATTTAATATTAATAAATTATATATTAATATTTTTATAATATCGTCTCGCAGTACCTAATTACCCCTTCCGCGACAACGGTTGAAGACAGACACCATCTAATGAATCTCATTTTTAGCCATTTCATATGGTGTCACCTTCAACTGTCTGTTCCACTCTTCTGGGTATGAGCAAATGGAGACTGGCCTGTATCAGACATTGGACCTTGGTTTAGTGTACCATCTTAAACATCATATAATATCAAAGTTACTCAGAAACAAATCGAAGTACACCAAGCTGTGTACTTGGTGTATATCTTAATGTCGATAAAAATATATACCAGTTCAATAAATCTGTGTTACTGTTATCCATTGCTAGCAGTGGATGCCACAGGAAAAGTACTAGAACAGAGTAAATGTATACTCAAAATTCTCCAGTTTTACTGTTTCCAGAACCAGAGGATTCTTTTCTGGTTTAGCAGTTCCTGTTAGATGTTTTCCATTAATTTACCTGAGCATTCTTATTTTGAAGTTTTTAAATGTAATTTCTCACCTGAATTCTACCTACAGCAAATAAAATACCCATTACTAAGCTTCCAAATACCATGTCTGATTGTGGTGTTTGATGCTGGCCTGTAACTACAACCAGGTCTGCCTCAGGCTGCATCATCGCCTTGTTCACCACTGTCTGTTGCCGTCTTGTATTTAACATAGACTTATTGAAGCCAGGATATACCAATGTACGGTTGTATAGCATACAAAACAGCAGGATCCTGGGCCCTGACTAGGTAGTCAGTTACAGAAAGTTACAACTTAGGCACAAAGCCAATAAGGGTTTCACCACAATCATCAACTTCATGGTTGAAGCTGTAGGACTTTGGCAGTGGGAACCATCATTTGTGACGTGGCTCGCCACATTCTGGTATGAGCTTGCCTCTTGCCATGTGCCCCTGAGAAAAGAAAGCCTGGGCCCTACCAAGAAAAACTCAGGCATGCTTGTCTGCTGGAAGTAAACCTCCTGGTGTTAACAAAACAGCAACTATCCACGCAACAGGTAAATGTAGTCTGAAGGACTTCCACAAGTAATATTGACAGCTGGAGTAAATATGACCTAAAGTCACCCCTTCAGGCTGTCTGAGAATGGCAGGTAATTTAACAATGAAAATCCGATCACATTAACACAGTGGGGAAAGAAATTATTAAATTAATCCACTAATCCAAAATGAGCACCACTGCCTTTACCAGATTTTTGCCTTTAACTGTAATGACAGTGTTGCCAAATCTTGCTATTTTAGTATGCTTTATAATTTGGGGGATTATTTTTAAGTACTGCCTCCAAGAGAAATGTTATTGACATCAGTGATGCAGTTTTTACACCAAAAAAAAAAAAAAAAAAAAAAATCATTTCAGCAAAAGCTTGAGGACAAGAAAACGAAAACACAAAAACCAGAAAATAAATGCTATATATATCTGTATTTACTTGGAGGAGAAGGAAGAGGGAGGTAGCAGGCACAATGATTTGGAATCTCTCTGAAGAGTTCAGAGTTCTGACTTTTTCAGATCAAACCTATCGAGAAATCTCTATTAAAACTACAAGATCTAGTAGTTCCTCTGTCCTTTTCTGCAAAAAGCTTCCATTAAAGACCCAAAAATTTAAGCCTGAAGAAAAAATAAGTTAGATTTTGGGAAGTCTTTGGGAGCAGGGAGGTTCTGGGAGGAGTCCAGGGAAGGGCTGTAAGTAGGCTGAAAATGTAAACAACGCTTACCTTCAGAATTATCCTGAAGGATGCTGAATTCCCACAATTCCTGTCTCATCAGGAGCCTGTGTTTCTTTTCCAGGAAATTTTGTCATCCCCCCCGGTTTAATTATTCCTTTCACTGAGCTAGTTTGTCGGTATGAAGAGAATATAAATAAAACTAGTCATGGGCAATAAAGCCTTGCAAATCTTCCATTGTACTGCTCCAACTCCCTATCAGCCCTCCTAATTTTTAACTGAATGTTGCCATTAAGTGGTTCCCTTTATTATGCAGCCAGCGAGATTTCTTTAGCATACAAATTCCTGTGCTCCCAGAATAGGCATTACTGACATGACATTTCTAATTCTAATTATTTTAGATTATTTTCCATCAACCATTAAAAATAGAAGGATTTTCAGTATTCAATTAAGAAACAGGCCAACAGGCTAAGAGAGAGCCTTAGCAAATACACTGAAGGTATTCTCAAATACTAAAAAATTGCTGCCAGATGAAATGAGCATTATTTCTAAAGCTGTTTTCCAAAACTGTTGCTAGAGATAGTGGGATAAGCTGTTGTAATCCTAGATCTGGAATCAGGGATACCACATCTTTCAAACTGCTGTAGGCAGTAACCAGGAGACCTCTCCCCACCTCATTCCCCACGCTTTAAACCTGTTTCCAGCCCACTGGAGTGGGAAATACATGCAGTGATATCACGGCCAGTTTCTGCCACCAAACAGATGGTGACTGCTGGAAGCCAGCAGCAGAGATCCTAGTCACTGAAACTTTATTGGGAGAGCCCACCAGTGTGAATAAATGTCTTTAGATGAACTAATTAAATGGACACTTTTCATTAGTTAGTACCATCTGTTAGGCCACAAACCTAGTGGAGTTGCATACAGGTGGACATTCCTAGGTGGGAATGGGGGAAACAGCATCTTATGGCTTGTAGAGCTACTGCACCCCAATAACAGGCTAATGGCATTTTACACAGCATATTCCTTCATTTTGTGTCCACAGAAAGATTCGGGGGTTTTAGCACTCTCTCCTCACATCACCTGGATAGGTACTGGCTGGTGTTGAGCACCAAACTTAAAAGAAGCTTAGTCTTCCTGTCCAAGTGTACCACATATTTCTGGACATGTCACAAGCATCTGTGAAACTTCCTCAATTGCACTGGTGTCTGCATGCAGCAGCAAAAAGCAAAGAAACAAATTTTTTTTTCTTTTTCAGAAAAATAATTACAAAAGCTCTGGAAAAGTCTGCAAGAATGAATGTGAGATTCATCATTGCACTGGGGTAAAGAGGATGGCAGTACAAAACACTTCCAGACTTTTTTTATTAAGAATACTTCACATAGCACAAGGTAACTCATGCAGGACTCTGCATTAAAGCCCTACACATTCTGATTCAGCCTTATTTTGGAACTCACATACACATGGCAAATACAGTACAGGGAGCTATACTTCCACTTGCTTGACCCTCACCCTCAGCACAGTACACCCAGCACCTCTCAAAGCTTACCTATCTCCTACTCACCGGTAAAAAATTTCCTACTGAAGTCTGTATCTCTTTCAGCTCCTCAGGGCTTTAAGAGAGCCAAGCCAGTTTATACCTGTGAAGCAAAAACCTCTCATGTAAATATCAAGTCATGCCTGTGAATCATTCCTGGCAAATGCTCACATCTCCTGGCATGGCATCTTCTAACAAGGTACACTGTTATTTAGTATTTGCTTTTCAGAGACACCTGCAATTTTCAGATGAACCAGAACAAAAATAAATGGATTAAAGGTCTCGTTCTTAAGTACTGCTCACTGCAGTTCTCCTGTACTACCCTAAGCTTCTCAGACTTCTGGAAGCAAGTGCTGGACAGAGGAGATAATTGCTGAAAATAAGATAAAAGTCTGAAAGGAAACATTTTCAGGAAAATGTTTGGGTTTTTTTCCAGACCTTAGTATATGCAAAAGGTCACCAATAGTTTATTTTTCACACCCTTATCCATCACCCTAAACAGTAAAGGCAACACAGACATCCAGGAAGTTGGCCAGCCACCATACAAAGAGCTTTACAAACAGCAGAAAGGCCAATATGCTCCTATTTACAATATTTTGCGACCCTAACCTAATCATCTTGTTTATTACTTCCTCATTTTATAGCTCTGCTCTTTCAAGAGAACCAGCAGCCAAAATTTCTTCTCTGCTGGCCAAAGGAGTAGCCAAGTGTCTGCTCTGCAGCCAGTATCAGTTACTGAGCTATAAGCAGCTAACAGGAGGTTGAGAATGTACAAGGTAGCAGCTGATGCCTTTCTACTGGAAAATTAGACTTCAGTTCTAGGCACTCAAGGATTTATTCATTTTTTATATAAAACTTAATTCATTCTCCAACCCAATTTGAAATTACTTCATCAAATTTGGATTTAAATTAGGGCAGCCAGTGGAACTGCACTGATTTATGCCAGCTGAGGAATTGACTATGTTTTAGTACTACATTCCCTTGTTTTTGTGCAAGAGTTAATGAGCAAGAATTCCAGCCCAAAGAAAGCAGATATTGTTGTGTCATTTCAAGGCCAAATAGAAGCGTGCACACTGAAATCAGAAACCTCTTAATTTAAAAAGCCTTCACAACACAAAAAAAAAAAAAAAGAGAGATGGTTTTCCCAGTATGTGAGTATACAGATCTCAGCAGAAGGCCTTCAGCATTCAGCAAGAAGTCACTTATATCTAAAGCTAGTCACAAGCATTCACATGATATATTCACTTATGACCCCGTGTAAATAGTAGACATGAGTCTTGGATTCCTCCAGACAATACCTCTACAAGCAGCCAAACCTTTTACAACTAAGCTGTATAAGATGGTAATTATTCATTCCCATTATCTGAGAATGGTATATCACACAGAAATGCAGTTCCTTTACATGACTTTCTGCCCTAGCACTGCCTGGCAATTCTCTCCTTGTAACACTGCTCTTGAATACAATTGTTGTGCAGAGGGGAAAACAACGTATTAAGTCTATTCAAGTCCTTCTTATCTGAATTGATAGTTAAGACTGAAGTCCAGACATCCACATTTGAAGACCATCTTAAAGCCATCCCAAAGCTTTCTGGGCTCCTGGAAACCTTTAACCTGAGCATGCTATGAACAAATTTGCATTTGGACATAGGTGCTCCAAGAGATATGCTGGTTGGAGTTCTCATCATATGGAGAATCCAGTTATAACTTGTCTTTAGCTAGTGATGTTTCCAGAAGAGGTGAAGGCTGGAAGATCCTGATGAAGTTTATGCCTACTGTTTTATGTAAGGCTGATAGTCTCAATTTAACAAACTCATTAGGATCTCTGTCTCAGGATTTAAATTACATTTCAGCCCTTATTGACATTTTTCACAGGACTGAACAGTAGTCCTTCAAAAAGAAAGCCACTCCCAGGAATTAGTCGTACAGAGACAAAAATTAAATCAATATTTGCTAGGGTAAAGTGAGCATCCTAAACAAACTGCTTTTGCAATATCCATCTACCCCTACATAGTCAACAAAAATGGAGCCTAATATATTAAAAAAATACATAATTCCTAAATAAGAATAGTGCAGTAGTAAAAAAAGAATTTCAAACTTTTTCTGGATGAGCACAAAGTAAATTCCAGAAATCTTGACGCAAAATGTATGCAAAGTAGGAAAATGCTTCAGCAAATGAAAATTTATTCAATTAGTTTAATCACATATTCTTACTGCTATGCGAATAGATACAATTAACCTTATACTGCACCTAGAATTTCTAGTCAGACTAAATATGGGGAAGGAATAGTAACTAAGTAAGATCAATACTGCATTTTCCCCTTAAAGGGGAATTGTTTTTCCAGTATACATCAGAAATGCCAGTCAACACACCTGATTGGCAGATTTGTGTTCCAGTGCATTGCTTATAAAGGGTTGTTTTCTAACAAATACCAAAAGGAAATGTCTGCCTAAGTTGATTATCCAGGGTGCTATAAAATACTTGAAATTCTGATTCTATGTTAAAAGAAACTGGTCTTAAAAAAAAAAAAAAAAATCATAATTTCACCTTTACCCAGTGCATTGTCTGCTAAGGATGCTTCCTTAGATACATAATTTGCCATTTTCTTTAAGTAGCAACTCAATTTTGGAACTCACCAAGGAAAAGGAAGAGGAGTCATTAAGTCACAGAAGTAGTTTTCTCTCACTTACCATTAGGAATTCAGAAAGGAAGCATGTAACAAGCAGCTGAACTGCCTTATCTGCACCTATGAAAGAATTACTATAAATTTAGGGGATATATCCCTACAGGATCAATAGTTTGTTTTGTTTAAAGAAGAACTTTGGAAACAGCGTATGTGAGGGGTTATTGATATTTTAATGCTTTTCTAGTTCCCCATTAAAATGTCTCTTCACGTAGAAACATGTATTTTTAATAGCCTCTGACTTTAACAAGCATGGGACGCTCTTGTGCAGCAGCAACTAGCAAAATTTCCAGCAGGTATCTGCATTTGCCAATCCTAGCCCAAAAAGAAATAGCTCTTCAGTCCGTCTGGTAAAGATAAAAATGGGATGATACTGGAGATCTAGATTATCTGACATAAAACCTACATTTAGAGTCAAGTATGTATAGACTTTCACTAATGTGAACAACATCTGGCAATGTACTTTTATTAAGGCACCAGCACGAAATTCTACAAATTTAAACCTTCTGCACTGAACTCCAGCATCATCAGCTTTATCCTTAACCCATAAGGAACCCAAGTCTCCTGGACTGCACAGCTGAAAGCATAGATTAAAATCTACTCTACAAGTTAAAGATCACATTTTACCTGCTACACTTTTAGCTAGTCTCCTTTCCCTCCTGTTTACATTTGATTGTTGTTTTAGTCAAATAGCAGACCTGTTAATAGTTCAGTCATAACCAGCCCTGGGTATGTACAATCAGTAGTGGTTCATATTTATCCCTAGAGACTAAATATATGCTAAATATATGTTTAAAACCTGCACTGGACAAAAGATCAAGAAGCACATTCCATTTTTCACCTTTCACATCCTAGAATACATTTAGCAATGAGTCTCTAGCATTTGGGGAGAGCTATAGTTGGTCATTTGCGAAGATCATAAATGTACACACAAAACAACAGGAGAGGGAAAGAGGAAAGGATTGCTGTGTAGAGCTAAGATGCCACAACAAAATGAGAAAGACAATTTTAGAATAGAAGTTAAATAGGAACGAGAAATATTTAGAGTAACTAAACATGCATGAAACACCAGAACTTGTCATCCCAACCAAACAGAAAGGCTGGCAGTAGAGGTGGGAACCTGGAAATAGGCATGATCCATGTACTGGCTGATATATATTGTAATAGCATTCTGAAACTACTGGCAACAGCAGAAGCACAAGAGGATAAGCAAGATCGCTCAGCTAAGTATGCCATTACAATACACACACAGTTGTTCTATTATACACAGGCCACTAGATTAGTACTCATCACCTAACAATGTATGATTAGGTTCAATTGAGAAGCAGATACAGATGAGCAAAGTGGATGCTCACAGAAACTACACAAGCAATGAAAAAGCTACATGCATGGGAAAAATGGACAAACTTTGCCCTCTGACAGATGATGCATGTGGATAAAGACAGAGTGATATCTTCACTCACCACATGTCAGGGTATAAAAAGGTGTATAAAACCTTCCATTTCTTGATTACACACATCCATAAATGCCAGCTGGTTTTAATTAAAAGGATGAAATGTCAGCATTTAACAAGGTTTTGAAAATCTATTTATGAAAGAACTTCCATTCACTGTTCTGTAATATCCAACTTATAACAATATACATTCCCCCACACCACATGTAAAACTTGTGTTTGCCAGCATGGCTATCTGGAGGGCCCAGTAATGCCTATCTCAGTTACCTAGCCACAAACTGATTGCACTCCATTTGCTTCCATGATGTTGCAGTCACTGCCTCTGAGCAATTTTGTCTAAGATGGTTCCTCTAGAGCAGAATAAAAGATAAATTTTCTAATGTCTGAAGAAGGCTGTAACTAGCCACAAGCTTGGCTAGAAAGATGTGTTGTGCATTATATAACATCACTGATCACCATTTCCTGCTGTAATAGTTGTCATTACATGAGCCTGTTTTCAGGCCTTTAGTTCACCATTAAAGTTTCCCATTAGCTCACATTTGATACTTTAGTTTTTTACTTTTTTTTTTTTTTTCAACTAATGGTTTTGAATATTTGACAGTGGCAATAAGCATTAAGAGCTACATTTTAGGATATAATTTTGTGCTTATACTGTTCAAAAGCAACTTTTATATAAATAATAGAAGCAGATATAGACCATATCAGATAGCAGATATGAAAGAGCTATTTTTAAATCTTTTTAAACAAAAATCAAAACAGATAATCTCGACAAATCAACCAACGGCTGTAAGCCAGGTCTTCTGCAGCTGGCACAATAAGGCATATTATCCACCTTCAAACAAACAGACTCTATGAGTCATGTTTCCAGCTTTTGGGAAGTTGTTAGAAATACCATTATTGTTTCCATAAGTTTGAAGACATCTGAGTGGTTGAACAACTCTTTTGAATTTCTAACGAAAAAGCTAACCCAGAAATACAAGGTTATAGCTTAAAATAAGGCAACAGTGCTTTAAGATTAACATCAAATATTAAGATTCAATTCAAAAGCTGAAAAGCTGGAAATGCCAGTGCTTATTTTTAAGAGCAAAAGAGCTGACTCCACTCAAAACATAGCCCACATTACCATTCCTGCAGTCAACAAATAACATGATTTTACATGATGTTTTGAGGATGCAATTGGGAGGCAAATCTTCAAGTATTAACTCCCACTCTACTCTTCACTTTCAGGCAATCACCCAGGTGCATAGAGAAAGTACAAAACAGGGTAACAAAATACTCAGACCTAGCAGCCAGCAAGTAGACCCTTACCATTAACCAAGTGAGCAAAGCCTTGCTTTTTCCCTAACCTCCACCCATGCACAATTGAGATTTAACCATGACAGTATAATTGTTTCAGGAATCTCTAAGCCATTAGCCTCAGTGCTTACAGTCATGAGTTCTGCAAATTAACAGCAGGAGTGAGGTAAATCAATTACCTACCACACAGAGTTAGTCCTGCTTATATGTACATAACTATGTGCATATATATACAGAAATACACTGGCACAGCCTCCATCATAAGCCACAAATTACTGAAAGCTCAGTGCAATGAAAGGAGGGTAGCAATCGCTACGATACTGTAGCACATTAGAGCAGCCCAAAGATTCCTGCAGCACATCAGGTGTAATGACACCCTAGGACCACTGTATCCTAGGCAAGGTATATTGATACAAAGCACATTACTACCTCCTTGTCCATAAGCACTCCCTTTGGCTGATGAGATTCAACCACTTACTTGCAGAACCCCTGCAAGCATGGTTGCCTTTATACTCACTAATTTAAACACCTGCTGAGTTTGTTTCTTCAATACATTTTTCTAAGGGGGGTGGGGTGGGGTGGGGGGGTGTGTGTCAGAAAAAAAATAAAAACAAAGAGAAATTTTAAAGCAAACATATATTTGGATAATATTAAAACCAACTTTAACATTAAAGCAACAGTAGGCAGGAAATTATGAGCTAAGACTGCTACTCGATTCTTTCTGCAATTCACATCATCATCATAATCACTCCTTCCTGTCCTTTTCTCTAAATCACTGTTCCTTCCTCCTGCAAAACAGAGAAATAAAAATCAAGTAGATAGTGATCAAAGACTTCAAAAGTTCAGCAATCAGAAGATCATGGCTATTTTATCCTCCTTGCTTTCTGTCCCTTCTAGAATAAATTGTAGAGGGTTGCTGAGAACCAAAGAGAACTGAAACGCTAGTTGCTTCTGACCCTTTATTTGGAGCAGCAGGATAAAAATAAATAAACTCTGCCTTCTACCTCTATGACCTTTGATTTCTGACACTGCAAGATACTCTGGAAAATCATTTTAATAACAAGATTTCTAATCTGAGTGAGGGGGACTCTGCTCTTACTCTTTCGGTCCACTAGTTTCTTTAGAGATGAGAATGTGTCACATTTCTGTTCCACAAACAATGTCACTTTCAGTTAAAATACATGTTGAGCACCTCATATTACACTACTGCTCTTCAACAGGGATGTCTTCAAAGTCTGAAAGTTCCTCCTCTCACATTGCTGTGACAGATGTGTTAAAAGTAGTGAGCAACTGATTCCATTTCAAAGCAAACTTTTCTGCTTAATTTGGATATAACAATGAAAATATTTACAAGGTTATTTTGTTAAATTTTAAGATGAAAACTCCACTTTTAGACAAACTGGAAAGTATATAAAAAAAAAATTCCAACAAAAATTACTGAATATTATCCAAATTTGTGGCAATTATTTTGGTTGAACTTTCAGAAGATTTGGTGATTTTCAAACACAAATCAGCCCACCTAATACAGCTCCTCATGAAGACTTGTTTGCAGACTCTGCTTCAAACAGCAGCCACTTTTGTTGGCCTCTGTTCTTTCTATATGAAATTTCTGTCAAAACAATGAAAACTGAGACAGATCCTCAAGCTGGTGTAAACTAAAGTGTAAACTAACTTCACTGGCTTCATTTATGCTAGACTGAGATTCTGGTGCTTCATTTCAGCCGCAGACATCACTGTTATGATCAGCTCAGAAAACATTCTGTAGAAGAGTACACAAAACTGGGTTAAAAAAAAAAACAAAAACCAAAAATCACCACCACACACAAACAAATATTATTATCGGATGTAATTCTTTCCAATGTACTAATCTGACTCATTTTCATCAGCAAAGGTGTAGTCCTTGTAATATACCAGAGACTCAAGCATAATAGGCAGTTTCAAATGGACCAGATCAATAAGTACTAGAATTAGTGACTTCAAGAGACCCACCCGCTCATCAATTGGGATTAAACAATGTGGTCCAATCATCTTATTCTTCCCTTTTTTCCTCCATGCAAATCCTAACCTATGATGCATTTTAAAAGATCTAACTTTAAAGATACTTTCTAAAATTATTTGGGCATCTTTATTGGCAATATGCTGGAGGAATAACAGTAAAGTTTCACTTCTCACAAGGTTATCCAAAAGAAACAACCCTTCTTTCCTCTCAGCAACACAAGAAAGCCTCCCTGAAGAGCTTCCAGCTATTCCACACTGAATCTTACAAGAAGGGGAACTGTTAATAAAGCCTCTGAAGCTCCATTATTATCAGCATCCAACTTCTTTATTTACACATTTTCCCTTCATTTATTTCTATTTATGTCAGGCACAAACTTCTTGATTTTTTAAAATTGAGACCTACCTACCAACCACATGAAAAGATTTCTAGATGTAGAAAAAAATGCAGAGAAAATTTATGTCAAGTTTTATATACACTGGTGTAACTTGAAGACACAATGGGCTCGCTTTTCTCTTGTATGTTCATTTTACAGTACACAGACACACAGTGTGAGACTAAGGCTGCATGTAATTTCCCTCTCTACTGCTAGCTTTCCATGAAGACTTATACACACCACCACATCCTCCCAAGATGCTGGAAATCTTATGTTCTGTTGTTAACACCCACTCCCTGTCCACACTCAAATGCTGAATTGAAGAGAGACAAAAAAATGCATCTGAACTCCAGCTTTTACCACTTAAAACTAAGGCTTGTATTCCTATTAAAAGTCTTCAAAAACAATTATTCCCATTTTAAAATCATGGATATGTTGCTATTGCTTTCATATTAAATAGTAAAATAAAGCAACTCACAAATCCTTCATTTACAGATTAAATTGAAATCCAGGTATAATGATATTTAATGTAATTGAATATCTGTTCTAATTCCAATTTCACCAAGGTCAGCTGAGTTATTGGCTGCTGCAAAGTAACTGTGCTGTCTAAATAACCACAAATATTCAAAGAAAGGAGTGGTGGGTGCCAAATATGTCTCACCCAACAAAGAAATGCTTCTGCAACCTGAATGACTGATTTCTCTGCAAGTGCAAAACAAAATTATTCTAGATACACTTCATAGCTAGCATCTGATGTATACTACATTTTCACCTTCGTAAAAATACAAGAGCATAAGAGCATAGCCAAGGGGTATAATTTTCTCCTCCTCTGTCACATCCCAAAATGTTAAGTACACGTTCTCTTCTAGCAATCCCCACACAAAAGGATAAAATGAACAGCAGTGAACTTCAGTTCATTAAATGTCACCCCAAAAATAGGTAATTACCATTTGAACATTAAACTGATGTACTCCTCTCCTTACGAGGTTCCCTTTTACTACCTAAGATATAACCAGATCTTAATTGGTGTGGAAATGTAATCTCTTGGAGCGCAATTCAAAGACTGCCAATATTTCACCTATCCACTTATTCTAAACAGTGTTCACAGAACTAGGCCAAAATAAACC
>WBNM01024954.1:39528-151030 GCA_013399055.1 Ramphastos sulfuratus
ACCAATAAAAAAAAAAAAAAAAAAAAAAAAAAAAAAAAGACTTGCTAAACACATGTACATAGAGCATGTGTTAGAATCAGAACTGTATGCAGAACTTTGAATTCATGTCTATACTTGTAGTCTACATGAGTCACTTCAAAGACAGTAATTGCTGTTCTGTTTCTCTGTGGAAAGGTTTACTGAACCCCTGTTTGTGTCCTTACCCATGAGCTTCATGGTTGAATAGATACCACGAGCAACAGTATCCCACTGAGATGGGCATCAGTATGTTGTAGACTAAATGAAAATAGGATATTGGCAACCAGCATCAAATGAGCAGTTGAAATCAAAAGCTAAACATAAAATTAGACTGCACATTAATCCAGCACTAGAAGGGAGAAAAGCCTTGCCTTTCAAATTCTTTTAAAAAATATGTCTCTAAAATTCAGAGCTATTTGGAGACAATCTGATCTAGCTTCACTCCAAAGAAATACTTAACAAGGGATCTCTTTTCTATGATAGTTCCTTTACCAGCTCTTTCCTAAAATACAGGAAAGGGAAAGAAATCCCTGAGGAGTTGACAGGAGATCATGAGAATGGTTGAATTCATTTTACTTCAAGGGTGGCCGTAAGAAAAATCTTAAAAGTAGATATTGAAGGTAAAAGAATGGAAAGCATTCCCATCCAGACAGGTTAAATCCACAGTACATCATGTTATTTTAGTTCTGGATGTCCAAACCACATTTATTCCTGTATGAACTGACACAAAGCTCATTTGTCTGTACTATGTAGTACTTAAAATAGAAGGTAAATACAAAAAATCCAGTGACATCAAGAGCTGAACAAATCCTGACATGTTAGAGAGGATGATCTACATTAACTTTCAAATACTCATCTATACCATTCCAAATGAAACAGCTGAAGTTTACAATGAATGAAGATTCCCCTCCCCACCCAAAAGAATCAAAGAATCTGAGAAGTTATTTCAAAAAGGAGCAAATGTCTGTAAAAACACTGACAAATGCTCTGCAATTTTAAGGTCATGTCATATTGTTAATTTCTTCATTTAATGTCAACATGGAGAAGTCACACAAAAATACACCACCTTATTTCCTATTTCTATTCCACTTTGACAATTATTTTCCCCATTTTTGTCCAAAGATGCGTCTCATGCACAGTCTCACAACAGACCGTTAAACTTGGCACTGCTAAGCTCAAACAGGTTTGATGCATTTAAGCCACAAACTCCAATATAAGTTGCTTGTTCCTGTTCCACAGACCTGCTTTATAACAAAACCAGAGGAGTAAAACAGGTGACTAGCCTGTTGTAACAATTTGGGTTTTTTTGAATCCTCAGTATTTGTCACGTAGACATTTAATTGTCAGGAGAATCAGTCATCATCATGCTTAGTCGACAGAAAAGTGTGATTTCCAATTTATACCCATGGCAGAAGGGTTCAAAAGCAGCAAGCAGCACAACATAGAACAACAGCAGTGCATACCTTCTGCACCCAAAACTTTATGAAGTCATCTAATCTTACCTCCCCCCCAGCTGCCACTGTCCTCTCCTCTCCAAGCTCTCTGTCAGCTCCTGGGCCCACACTCCCTTCCATCTGCTCAGGTCTGTGTGAAACTTGGAACTCAATGTGGAACCAAAACAGATCTCACAAGCACTGCTTCCATATAGACCAAGTTTTACAGCTGTTCATCAGGATCTATGCCACCAGTCATGGACTGATTCATCTGACAATTCCTCACCAGCTGAGGCACTTGATTCTGCCTGAGGAGAGCAGCAGCAGCAGCAATAAAATAGATCATGACTCTCACTGTTCAGCATGCACATTTTACACACTTCAAAAGTTTTTGAACAGTTAACACACAACTCTAATCTTTGTAGCCCTTTGTGTAGAGCCACAAAGATGATTAGAGGACTGGAGCGTCTCTCTTATGAGAGAATCACAGAATTAACCAGGTTGGAAAAGACCTTTGAGATCATCAAGTTCAACCTATCACCTAACCCTTCTAATTAAATAAACCATGGCACTAAGTGCCTCATCCAGCCTCCTTTCAANCACCCATCTATGCAGGTCCCTCTGCAGGGAGGTTGAGAGACCTGGAGATCTTTAGCCTGGAGAAGACTGAGAAGGTTTCATAAATATCTGAAGGGTGGCAGGGGTCAAGAAGATGATGCTGGACTCTCTTCAGTGATGCTCGATGACAGAGCAAGAGGCAGCTGGCACACACTGGAACACAGGAGGATTCACTTAAAATATACTGAAAATTTTACTTTGAAGGTGACAGAACACTGAAACAGGCTGCACAGACAGGCTATGAAGTCTCCTTCTCTGGAGACTTTCAAAACTCACCTGGACATGTTACTGTCCAACCTGATCTAGGCAAACCTGCTTTAGGAGGGTATTCTTCTATCAGACAGGAAAAAAATTCTTTGCTCCAGGATGTTCACAAGTAAAAGTATTCACTCTACCATCATACTGTCAGCTTGGAAATCATTCTTCTGTCACAATGCTGGGCAGTTTAACACAGCACACAAGCATCTTAAACCCAATATTTTTTCTTTGCCACAAAGAAATGCTGTTCAATGTTTCAACACCTGCTCCACTGAGTTAGACAAACATCAATAAGGATTACTTTCAATATATATATTTTTCATCTCTCTCACTATCACCTTCATGCAGTCAGATTTTTAGGCAGAGTTGTTCTGCCATGAAGATAAGAAATAGTTAAGAGAACATAGGTTTTGGGTTTTGCTTGTGCAGAGACTGTGTACAGGATCTGTCACTGACACATGCCATCTCTTCAGATCAACTTTCTTCTCCAGTCCATTTCATAACCTTAATTTTTAAGCAAGAAAATTCTCAGTTCTGGTGCTAACACACTACAAGCCACTAGGTTCAGAGAACGACAACTTTCACCTCACATTGCACTTCATTAAATAAATGAGGATGCTCCTCAGACATCGCCTGGTACAAACACAGCTTCTAGTTCATAGTACATTCTTTCTGCAGAACTAAGTTGTATTGAACAAGGAACTAGCCTAATATTTAACTCATCTTAGAAAACGAGAGTCTTGGAGCCTGCCCACAGCTCTACAACATCCATATTCACGTTACCACATCCCTTAAGTCTGCTGCACACTGATTCTCAGAAGCATCTGTTGGATTAGGTTCACTAACAACTGCATGGCTTTTAAAGATGAGAAGGCTTTGGACATTGGTACAGAGCCCTATGCCTCTGACCATATTAATTCATACCTGTTTTTACAGGCCTTGCACGTTGCGGTATCTAGCAAAAGCTATTTTTTTTTTCACTTCAAGCGAAGCAGTTACAGTGAGTTTAGAAGCAGCATTTCACAATCAGGTCTTCCACAAACTTGTTTTCTGCAAGATGAAAGCAGACTCCCTGTACAGCAAGTAACTTGCTTCCCACAAAGTTAGTATTCCGTGCCCTTTGGATTAGGGAAACTTCAGATTTGGTCTTATTATGAGAAAAACTGATAAAGTCTATTTATTTTTGCCCCTTCTGTTAACTCTAATATAATATAAATGGAAATATTACTTCAATGAAGCCTCAAAGAGATCTGTCAAAGAAAATAATAAAAATCAAAAATATAAATCATAATTCCTGTACATTTTTTTATGTTTCTTGGGAATTAAATATTTTTTAAAGGAAATTTGTTTTTACATTTGACCAATAGCATGCAATATGATTAAACTACATTGATCTTCAAGCTTTAAGCAGATAACTAAAGATTAACTTAGACATTAGACCCACTTAGCTATGTTTTACCCCCTGAGGAGGTATTTTTAAGGTTGCATTAAGCACCATTTGTTGTCTTCACTTTGGCTCAGAATCTTTATGAAGATTGCAAATCACAATAGCATATTAAAGGACAAAAGCTCAAGCAAAAAATGGTCCCACTTTCAACTTGCTTCAGTTTTCAGGGCCAACAAGTATGAAGCTTTTATTGGTTTCACATTCAAGCAGCATGCAGTGGAATATGCATTTGAAACATGCCATAAAGAGCTTGTGCAGGGGGCAGACAAGTGCATGCAGAAAGGCAGAGATAACTGTCACCCTGGATATATCATTCCATGTGTCTTTCAACTTCCACTGTTTCTCTCTCTCCTCTCTTTTAATTATAAACACTAAGTTTGGGCTGCTCACAATAGCCCAGGGAGGCCTCGGATGCAAAGGACTTCAAGACAGCGTAATGTGGAAACAAACAACCCTGGAGACGATTTACAGAAGCATAAAAATTCAGAGGAACTTTGTATTTCCTCTGTAAGATGTTCAGAAATCACTGAGAAAGGACAAAAATCATCATATTGGTGCATTCCCCTACCTATTCAGCAGATACTATTCTAACAGCAGTGTGATCCAGCCATTATAAAGTTGCACCAAAAAAATACCACAGCATTTCAGTGTGCTGCTGTCACATTTTCAAATAATTTATGCCTTCTTGATCTCCAGCTATCACGTATCCAAGGAACTGCCATCAGGAAATATATTCTCACAAACCCTGGAAGAGTAGACAAAGTGCTGCCGCATTGGTTACAGCAGCTCCCTTCTCTTGCCCAAACTCAACAATGAAAGCAGAGGTATACTGGCCTGCAACACACCACCACTCAAAAAATAAGAACAGTCATTGTATTGTAGTAACACACACAAATCTGGACCAGACAGGAGACCCTTTGAGCAATGCACATATATTCAATGAGTGCTTGTCTCTCACTGGGAATATACCTCTAGTCGATAAAGCACTTAAATGTGTAAGTCACATTGCAGTCAGTGAGCCTTAAAATGATGAAGTGCTTTCCTGAACAACAGCTTAAAGAGGAAATAAAGTATTCTCCTGAATTTTTATAGTTTATTCCAAAAGAAGGTCCCTTGATTGAAATAATACTGGGTTTGTTGCAGCTATTTGACTCAGGACTTGAATTTCCTGCCATATGGCATTTCCCCAAAGAACACCTGGAAACCATGAAATAAGGATTTGTCTTAATGGCTTTTTCCAGTCCTGTGGTAAGGACATCAATTATCTGTTTTCTCCTAGTTAATGATTGATAAACTATCATCCAAAAAACCACGCAGATATTAAAACACATTTTGCAGGGCAGAAGAAGATATAGAGCTGCCATTCGAACCCCAGGTCTGAGAAGGAACTCAATATGAAATCCTTAAGGGCTTTGTGGGAACAGAGTACCACAGGGCCTCCTAGTTCCCCTCTCATTCCCAGTATATTCCTTGTCTTACTCCTCTGATTCCCTGGATGGTAGTACAGTTGCTATATCTTAGATGACAAATCCACAGGTATAGATCCTTTTTCAAAGCCACGCATACCTGCCATGCTTGAAGTATTCTATTCTTACTTCAGCTTGATCTCCGGAGCTCTCTGGAAGTTACAGAAGAAAGGTTTGCCACTTGAAACCAGCTGCCATCCTTTGGGTAACTGTTTGAAGCAGGCAGGCCTGAACATGCTTTACCACAGTCAATCAGCAGCAGTACTCTGTCCTTTGTAGGGAGAGTATGAGCTCAGAACACAGATCACAGGAAGGAGTGCTGGGTTACAGGACCTGCCTCATGGTTGCACTTATTGTAAAGCCTTTTCTTTGCGATGGGATGCAGACCCTCCAATGCTACCTCATCACCAGGGATCCTTACAAACTTCAGCAATTTGCATGGCTCCAAAACCTTCAAACTTCCTCACTATTTCACCTCAAGGAGAAAAACACAGTTAAGGAATTTTAAAGCAAACATTGGATTTTTACTGTGTGAAATTAATTCAACCAAACACAGCAACCCAGTGGAATCCTCATACCTCTTTAAATGAGCCCCTACAGCAGATAATCAGTTTGATGCTCTGATAAATTGGCTCCTATTTTTCAGCATGAGGAGAAAGGGAGAAACTGAGTTGATGCTTGTTTTAAACTGAATGTTTTGAGGTAGAAGCTTTTTGTATATGTAAATGCCAGAAAGCCTCTAATTTAGAAACATAGGCAATTCATTTTTATTTCAATTCCATAAGACTGTTTGTCTAATCCTAGAATATCTTGAAGGATTTTATGTTAGCCCATGTATACATTGTTCCACTTGCCTGCACAGCAAAATTTGCTTGAGTACACAAAACATATAGCAACTTGTTGGGCTGAGTAATAATAATAATCCATCTAATCACAGTCAATTCAGCTGCTGGTTGCTTATGGGCATCTTTTACACATTAATTTAAAGACTGAATAAGCAAGATCAGAGAAGCTATTTAACAAAAGCATGATCATAAAGCTCTTCTAAGCACCAAACACTCATTTTCAGAGGTTTGTGATCTGGGAGCATGCCTTTAAAATAAGTTTACCAGCTTTAACCTTTTTACCCATCATCAGAAAAACACTCTCAAGTCAGGGAATTTTACTTCATTTATTATTAAATTACTCACATTTCTGATCAGTAATTTGGGCATTGAGAAAGAGGACATAGATATACAAACATAAGGTGGCAGATTTGCAGTTGGTTGTTGGTGTTGTTTGTCGTGAGTGGTTTTTTTATTTGTTTTGGTATATTTTACTTTTGGGTTTGGTGATGTGGGCTTTTTTTATATAAAATATTTACTAACCCTCAATCTCAATTTGCCTTATATTTCAGTGAGTTACACTCAATCAAAATTAGCCCAGAGAGGTGATGGGCAACTCAGGAGGTCTAAGTGACACAAGCAGTTTCTTCCTAAAGGAATATTTCGTCTTTAAATGTTTGAGCAGAGGTACCACACATCCTAGCTGAGGTCGTGGCCTATAATGAGTTGCCACTCTTGTTTCCAGCTGGCTGGCAGCAGCGGTGACCAGCTTGAATCAGTTCATGACCTACTCAGGTGGGACCACAAGTTTGCCACTGTTTACACTTGACAACCTGCATTTCTTAGGCTGTCACAACAGGGAAATAAAGTAGTTCACTACCTTGTGGCTTCAAGGATTGATGTGGAAGAACTAAGGGTCAAATTCCCCAAAACTGGGCAGACATTCACATGGAACAAACATTGTAATACCAGTCCTTGACACACTGACCAGACAAAGTACACAGTTAAAAAGCATGACTCCAGATTCCTATCCAAACTTGTGCCAAAGACTATTTCAGTCCATGCTACTGTATACAAGGATCTGGTCTCTTGGGCCGTGATTCAGATTTGGCTAGATAAAGTACCCCTAGATAACTCTTAAGCTTGCTACAGAAGTAACTGTCCCTCAAACACAGCAAACAGGTCATAACAGGGGCACGTTTATTTCCTGCATAGGTTTTGTCACTGGCAAAGGTATTGGAGTCCTCTATTGATCTTTTCCAATGCCTCTTGAGATTGTTTTTTCTGGTTTTTTGCTTTAAAAGCTGAGACCCAGAAAGCAAGTAGTGAACATGTCAGTGATCACAATATGTCTACCATTGCACAGCCATAATTCTTCCAAAGAGCTCCTGAAATACTCACGGCAAAATTTAATTTAAAAATCAGGATTGCTTTGTAATAGAATGATACCAATTTATGATGTGCTTTCCTGTGGTGGCTTAGGAGCTTCAAACCAGCACATTCCTTATATGTCATAATGCCATCACAACAGGGGAGGGGCAAGGAAAACATAGATCAGTGGAAGCCATGGTGTTAAAGAAATCAATGAGTGGAGCAGGGTGGAGATGTTCAGTGGAGCATTTGACATGACAAGTCAGCACACATGGAAACATCACTGATTCAAGACCAATATCACATGCAGAAGCTAAGTATCGAAATTTCCATTTGAAGTTTCAGTTGTATGTATTACCTTTCCCCTGCTAAGTAGAAAAGAGATACTAAGAAGTTCCTTAGTTCTTTTTAGAACATCACCTTCATTTTAAAAGTCCTTGACTATACACCTGATTAATGTAAATTCGACTTGTCAGTATAACACTTGCATTGTTGCTCCATAAAGTCTCTGAGCAATGAAGGTCTCTGCTGATATAGTCTACAAAATATCCATGTAAAATTAAACTCCTCTAAGACTAAATTAAACACTTTTTGATCATTAAGGGTACCATTGTTACATCATTACACAAAACAGCATATCACAGAATCACAGAACTTTAGAGGTTGGAAAGGCCCTCCAGAAATCATCAAGTCCAACCTCCCTGGCAAGGCAGGATCACCTAGGGTAGTTCACACAGGAACACATCCAGGCAGGTTTTGAAAATCTCTAGAGGAGACTCCATGACCTCTCTGGGCAGCTTGTTCCAGTGCTGTCACCCTCACTGTAAAGAAGTCTCTCCTCATGTTGAGGTGAAACCTTCTACGTTCCAGTTTGTAGCCATTGCTTCTTGTCTTATTGCTGCACATCACTGAAAAAAAGATTGGCTTCATCCACTTGACATCCGCTCCTCAGATATCTGTACATGGGGATAAGATCTCCTCTCAGTCTTCTCTTCTCCAGACTAAGCCACAGATTTCTTAGTCTCTCTTTGTAGGGGAGATGATCAAGTCCCCCAGTCATTCTCATGGGTCTATATTCTATCCAGGTTTCTCAATTAATCTTCTTAGTCATCATAAGCTTCATAATACTCCAGTTAGATGCATTTACTGTACTATATCTTGCAGAAGCAGAGATTGAGAAGCTGAGGATCTTGCCTTCAGATTCCTTAAACAGTCTATGGCAGACTCAAAGCATTCTTTATGTTAATGAAGAAGGCTGCTGAATAGCACCAGATTGATACTTGGGAGATTTGAAGTTGGTTTTTCCCATATACCTGTTTTTTGTGACGGGCATGCTTCCAAACATTCCCAGATTTGTCCCTGGGTAAAGCTAATTAGACTGTAGCAAGATTTGGGCCTCATTATCTAAGGACAGAAAATCTCAAAACAACCACCTCACAGCATGAGCAAGTGCTGCTAGTGCAGTAGAGAAAGCTAAAAGCTCCAAAAAAAAATTCCAACCGTGTATTCTTAATACAATCTAAAGTACAGGTTAATTCTAGGAGGATACACACCATCCCCTAGTGCAGATAGGCTTTATATAAGACAGCTTATTCCAATTTGCCTTTCAAGATATAAAATATGACTTCACATCACGGCAGCCTTGGAACCCCAAGAATGTGGGCAAGTTCATACTAGTACACTGTAACTTCACATCACAACTTACTGCTCACACCGATCAGTGCCATATAGATAACCTATGATCCTTTGGTTGTGCAGCTGAGGCATCCAGATACAAGTAATAGAGCAGAAGGATTTGGGGGGAAACTTATAAATGCCCATGGGACTCAGCTAACCTTTCCTAGTAGAGAGAAGAGCTCAAGAATTTATTCCTGCATGCTTTAGCAACAGTGCCACCACCCCATCTCACATTAATTGGAGGGAAACAGTGACCTGCAATTTACAGAAGCAGCAATGGGGATCTTGTTCTTATGGAATTAGAGATGTGAAAGAGAGACAATGGAGCGATGTTTGCTTTGACTTCATAACTTTGTCAGTTCTGTACTTCAGACTCATTCAAAAACGTGCTTAATACTCTATGTTGATTTCAGACTTTCTGTGAAATGTTCCCAGGGCCACTGCTGTGCAATTTGTATTACACATTATATTCAACCTTTTCATTCAATCAGCTGTCAAATACATACTATGCACTAAAATATCTTTCCTTCTTTTCTTAAATTTTGCTTTCTTTAAAAGACTCCTGGGTCACACTTCAAAAAAAAAAAAAAAGAGGTACAGGAAAGATTTGGCTATTCAAGCTTTTCTCTACAGCCTGCATATGTTCTTCTACAGCTCTCCCAGTATCAGAAAGTCTACTCATCTCAGAGGAATTACATTTGATAGCATATTTAGTTCACAGGACTAGCACAGTTACATTAAACAGAGGCTGCTAATAAAACATTACATCTCCCTCCCCCTGGCACTCCATTTACCATGATGTAAAAGGCAGACACCCCATAGAGAAATTAATCAGAACGGAGAATGAATCTAAGGAGTGAAAATTAAAGACCCCATGACATCTACATCCATCTACTATATCCAGATGAAATGGTGTCCCAAAACTCAAGGATGTATTAAGATTCTTCTGAGAGATGGAAGCAGTTACAGAATTCAGCATATTACCATCAACATAAATTACAGTTATTTAAGTGGAAAAATTTCTCTTTGCTTATCGCTGAAGCTCCACAGAGAACACAATGCCTTTTAGAGGAAAGCATACCTCTTTTGCTCTGCAAAGTGATGAAAAAGGCTTAAAGACAGATGCTGTAGAGGAAGCCAGACTTCCATAAAGCCACGCTGCTTTACCTCTGCTAAGGATACAGTCTAAGAATCTTTGTTTCTCCCATAAAGAGAAATCTGAACGAGTGTCTGTGTTCAAAGAAAAAGACATAAGTGCCCCCATATCCAAGTTCCTCCCTAGACAATCTAACTGCTCTCAAAATTTTTCAGCACCAGAACTACTGCAACATAAGGAGAGTCTAAAAATGTCTTAAGGACATCTTCATTTCCATTTAATCCTTAACTAGATACTGATCTGTCAGCATTCCTGTTTGTAGAATCTCTTGAGGCCGTGTAATTTCAGGTATTTGTGATCCTTCCCATTTACAAATTTGGCTGAATGGATTAACTTGTCTTAAACAGTATTGGCTTTACATACACGTGCACTACTTAACCTTTAGACACTTGAACTTGTAGCACAAAGGACATCTTTAACCAGCAGGGGAAATCAGACACGGGCAAAAGTGCATGCTCATTCCAGCATGTTTTAACCCCCCATGCAGGTATACAGGTTCTGCAGCATCCTAAATAAATACCAGAATCTTAATGCATGATATGTAAACAAAAGCAGATGCAAGAAGTACTCCACAAACTTTAGCTTTAACAGTCAGTACTAGATTGGAGCAGGTCCAGAGGAGGGCCACAAAGATGATCAGAGGGCTGGAGCAGCTCTCCTATGAGGACAGGCTACAAGAGTTGGGGCTCTTCAGCCTGGAGAAGAGAAAGCTTCCAGGAGACCTTAGAGTAGCCTTCCAGTATCTGAAGGGAGCCTACAGGAAGGCTGGGGAGGGACTATTGACAAGGTGTTGCAATGCCAGGACAAGAGGCAATGGGTTTNATACTCAGATTAGAGCATCCCCAAAATGGGATTTATTAGAGCAGGGTCTGAAATGTTGCTTTCAAATCTGTTATTCAGGTAGGAGACTTGAAACTGCAGTAGGGAGCAAATCACTTCAAGTGTTTGCAGATGAATAAGGCTGAATAGACCATGCAATCCTAGTTTTACAAGAGGCTTTAAAACTTTTACCAGAACAAATTTTACCTTTATTGTTAAATTTAACCTTATCTCTTTTAGGTGCACATAGCAACCTTAAGTCACTTTAAGGGAGACCAGAAAAATCCCAACAGGACATGAATTTTAAGTACAAAGCTTCTATTCTCAAACATCAAGATTATTCCAGTCTTGGCAGTTCTGAGTCAGAGATCACAATTTGGCCTTGAGAGACTATTAAACAAGTATTGAGGTAGGATGAGGACTATATCACATGCCCTTGCTAGACAGTCATATACTTCTGTCACAAAAGCTGTTACTTTTCAGCAAGTGGCTGCACACCAGAAGACAGATAAAGGCAAATTTAGTCAGAGCTGACTTTCATAATGTACATCATAATTTATTGAGTAACAAAAGCTTCTTACCTCATGCTCTCGCAGACTGCCAAGTTGTAGAGAATACAATGATCTCACCTCCTCTGCAAGAAAGTTGTTAGTACCAGACTGTTTGAGGATGGAAAGGGTCTTCCCACATGTTTAAAAGTCTTGCTTGCATGCATGCTCCATTTGGGGGGGGGCGACCACACAACACACATACACCACCAAAAACCACAAAAAACCCACACACATCAATCGTAGTAGATACTGCAACCAAATAACAAGAGAAGTAGTGCTCCCATTAGCTGTTATTAGAGTAAGTTCACTACTTGTCAGGAAAATCTAGGGTACTGTCCTGGATGGTTATACAAGACACACACTAAGCCCTGCCACCAGAGGAACAAACAGCAGCAGGGATTTACTTTGCTATAAAAACCAAGTCTGCCTTTTTCACCTGGTCTCCCTAAATTCTCCTTCTACTTCTTTCACCTTAACAACACTTTCCTTGCCTTTGTGCCATTGCATATACAAGAGAAATCAAAAATTAACAAGTTGCCTAGGCCCTGTGTTTTTCAGAAAAGGGCCTCTGAGCCTCTCAGCTCATGAGGAGTGCAAATTTACCAAACAACCCAGTGACCAAGCAGGTTCCTGTTAATTTCAGCTCCAGTAACAGAATGCTACAGACATTACACTTAGAAAATGTCACTAGGCCTTAGAATCACTTAGGTTGGAAAGGACTTTTAAGATCATCAAGTACAGCCATTAACCTAGCACTGATAGGTCACCACTAGACCGTGTCCCTCAGCTATGCTGGTTACATGATAGGACAGAAAACTTACAAAGCAAGTATTCAGGTAACATAATTCAGTAAAATTATTTATGCTACAGTGCATTCTGGGAGTTAAAAAACATCCCAATCACATCCTGTAAACCTTATAGTGCTGCCTTTCTAAAAGATAGTAGGGGAAAGTACAGGTAAAGTCAAGATGACAATCTATGCTTATTTGAAGAATGTTTTATTTACCTGATGAAAGAATTACATGGACTAGATCTCATTACTGATCAGTACTGCACATGCAAACACTCTGCAAAATATTAACTGAGAAAAGTGAATTGGAAACTGCTATGTGTACTTTGTATAATGCCAGATTTTTGTAAGTTAACTCTCACTAGCTTACTCTTGACTTTTCCCTTGGTTATTTTTCACTACAACCTTAAGAAACAACAGACATTATTTAATGACTGTTTTCAATATCAGAGTTTCCTCTCTTTGTATGTTACCATCACAAGGGAAACAGAAAGAAGGCTATTCCCTACACTTTTAAGAAACAGGTCTGGCCCCATCAGTACTTACAAATTAGAATTGCAGAGGCTTTTTTTTTTTTATTATTATTTTTGCCCTTGGCACATTAAACCATTCCCTAATACAGCAAGCAAATGATAATTAAGATAAAGGCTTAGGTATATGAATAACTAAGTCAAAGGTAACTTCACTCAAGGGTTAATAATCTGGCCAGGGTTGAGGTCTGTATGAAATGTCAGGGTTTATAAGGATCTATAAGGAAGACTTATTCCAGCTTTCAACAGCAGCAAATAAAACAACTTATTTTAACAAGTTCACAAAGCAAAGCAATGCACTTTTTTTGCTACCACAGTTCTCTGTCTGAATGTGTGTCTGTGTTTATAGTAAAATGAATCATACAGTCCACATCAGTTTTCTCCAGGAATGTGACAATATCCAATTGCACAAATATCAGTGAATTCTTGCCTAAGGCAAGTCCAGCAGAATTCAGATTTGCTCCCTTTACAATGATGAGTATCCCTTTTTCAGCAGCACGTTTTGGGCCTGTAAATGACATTTCTGCATGCACGCACACTGAATCATAGAATGCCAGGCTGGAAGAGACCAGAGATCATCTGGTCCAACCTTTCTAGGCAATAGCAGAGCAAAAATGAGCTGGCCCAGCACCCTGTCAAGCTGAGTCTTGAGACTGTCCAGCATAGAGGACTCCACTGCTTCCCTTGGGAGATGATTGCAGTGTCCGACTGTGCTCATGGGGAAACATTTTCTTCTGGAGTGCAACGAGAATGTCACCAGCAGTAACTTTTCCCCATTACCCCTTGTCTTTTCCATGGGACTCCATGCAAAAAGGGAGTCTCCATCATCCTGGTAGCCACCTTTTACGTACAGCTCCATGATAATAAGGTATCCCCTCAGCCCTTTCCTCTCCAGGCTGAACAAACCCAGCTCTCCCAGCTTCTCCTCTTATGGCAGGGTTTCCAGTCCTCTTCTTGTGGCCTCTCTCCAGACACATTCCAGCCTATCCACTTTTTTTTTTTTTCCGTACAGCAGGGACCAAAACTGCAGGCAGTGCTCCAGGTGTGGTCTGAGCAGCACTGAGTAGACTGGGACAATGACTTCTTTATCTCTGCTGGTGATGCCCTTGTTGATACAACCCAGTGTCCTGTTGGCTTTCTTTGCCACTAAGAGAGTTTTCTGCTACAGTAAACAGACTTTTTTTCTGTAATCAGAGACTAGATATCCAACTTTCTTATTTTAGAAGATAAAAAATAAAATTCTGTTTTACACACGTATAAGACCCAATCCCATCAAGTAGAGACAAAATATAAATGTATGTTAGATTGCAGAATAAGGGAGAGAAGGGGCAAGAGAAAGAAATACTGTTATGATCAATGAAAATGGACAGCAACACACCAAGCTGCACTTCTCTTTCCAAAATGATTAATTAAAAGTTGGAATCAAGTTTATCATGTTCCCATCTTCCTTTACAGGCTGGCTTCCCTCCACAGGTTGATCTCCCTGGATACATGGTGTCTGGGGTAGCATGCTGTGAAAACACCAGTTGCAAGGTATGCTGGATTTCTCTATTGGCAGCACGAAGTTTTCATTGGAAAAAATGCTAACTTTAAGATAGTTCAATGAACCATCAGAATTCCCCTACATAAGTTTAAACTGATGTGAACAGGCTCCTTGAAGAAGCCTTGTCCTACAGAAAAGGAGGAATCTCTTCCAAAGAGAATGGCATTTCATATGCCAGCCTGAATTTAGGCAAGAGGCTTTACCCAAGATACAGTCAAGAGAAGATCTTGTCTTCATTAAGCACCTAACATTTATTGTTACACCTTTGGAATTTTAAGTCATAATAGTGTGAAATGAGATTGCTTAGTCCATGTGAAAATTAGTACAGTTTGAAATAGAAACACACATGATTTGAGATAACAATTTGCAAAAACCTCTGGCTGTCAGACAGCTTAATTAAGTAAAATCCTGAACCACATCACAGTCATCTAGTGCCCTGACCTGGCTTAGCACAGTCAGAATTTCACCTCCTACCAAATAAAGCTAGTTTTAACTTAGTTACAAAACAAGACAGAGTTTTAGCCACTCTGACATAAAAAGAGCATCAATGAGATTTTAGTTTTATTCTATTTTCCTTGTTAGGGATTCTTAGACATTTCCACCATGTTAATTCAAGTCTTCTTAAAACATGCCACAGATTTATTCCTGGTGTTTTTAGAAGTTTTACAAGTTTTACAGTTTTACAAGTGAGCAGGAAAAAAACCAGTTAAACAGAAGGGAGCTTAGCCTAAGTAAGAAGGCCCAGCCAGCACCCATGGGTGATGTTAGAGTGATCAATTCTCTTACCTACCTAACCAGGAAGCCACCAGTCATTAGATCCCACTCCCATTCACCCGGTGTGCACCATGGCGACTCACCAGTGGTGACAAGAAGAGGATCCCTCTGCCTAGTTGGGCACAGCTTGGGGCTTCTGCTTTTGCTGGAGCAAATTAAAAAGAGGAGTGGGCAGGGAGGGCAAAGTGATCACACCTGGGGTGGGAGGAGACTCCAACAGAACCCAGGTGTTCTACATTTGCGGAAAAGAAGGATAAAATGTGGGGTGGAAAAGGAGAGGTGGTGCTGAAAGGAGTGAAATGGAGAGGAAAAGGAGGGAGATGAAAGGAGGGAGATGGGGGGAAAAGGAAGGAGATGGAGAAGAATGGAGGAAGCTGGGGGAAATAGGAGATGGAGAGGAAAGGAGGGAGATTGGGGAGAAGTGAGATAACAAAATGACAACAATGAAAACTGGACTGAGGTGTTTGCATTGAAAGAACCCTTTTCATGATCAACCCTTTGTCATTTCTGCTTGGAGTAGTAACCAGACATTTTCACCAGTGCACTATGTTGGCTAAAGAAGAACATGTCACACCTAAGAGGAAAAAATGAGGACATAAAGAGGAAAACTAAAAAATAAAAATGAAAAATAAAACCAAATACAAATTACAAATATATGTATATATTGTGAAAAGAATGGAATTTTTATCCAAAATGTAGTGTGTCTTTCCGAGAGATTCCTGGTGGAACTCCACACAAATTTTCTCAGACTCTCACCAGAGCTGGCTGGCTGACCCCAGACTCCATGAAATGAGACTCTCTAACCTTGTTGGTTCAATCTGCCACCCCCTCTTTCAGCAATGGCTGGGTGTGTTCTTGTCCCTAGTCCACTAGATTGGTTTGTACCCCCTCTTTTGGGATGGTTTGGCTCCTCCTCAAATCTAATTTGCTTTATATTGACATTATGTATATATATTCACATAAGTAACCTGTGATAAGTGTCTGTTGCTATATTGTTGATAAGTTTATTTTGCTAATGACCAACTGTGGTAATCTGTAACAGCAGATAGCTACTTGGCTGTTACTGTTGTTGGTTGCAGTACAATCACAGAATCACAGAAAACATCCAGTTTAAAGAGTCCTCAAAGCTCATCCAGTCCAACTCTTGACCTAGCACTGAAGGATCAACACTAAACGCTGTCCCCAGGCACCAGGTCCACAGGCTGCTTGAACACCTCCAGGGATGGCTACTCCACTACTGCCCTGGGCAAACCATTCCAGTGTTTGATAGCCCTTTCAGTGAAAAAATTATTTGCTAACACTCAGCCTAAACCTTCTCTGGCACAGTATGAAGCCATTTCCTCTGGTCCTGTTGACACCAAGGAGAAGAGGCAGCTCCCTCCTCACTCCAACTTCCCTTCAGGTAGTGATAGAGAACAACAAGGTCTCACCTCAGCCTCCCCTTCTCTAGACTAAACATCCTCAGCTTCCTCAGCCCCTCCCTGTAGGCCAGGTGCTCCAGTCCCTTCTCCAGACTTGTTGCCCTTCTCTGGACGTGCTCCAGCCCCTGAGCATCCTTCTTGTAGTGAGGGGCCCAGAACTGAACACAGTAGTCAAGGTGTGGCATCACTGGTGCTGAGTACAGAGGGATGATCACCTCCCTGTTCCTGCTGGCAACAGTGTTTCTAATACAGGCCAGGATGCCATTGGCTTTCTTGGCCACCTGGGCACACTGCTCATGTTTAATCGACTGTCAACCAATACCCACCAGGTCCCTCTCCAAGCTGCAACTTTCCAACCATTCAAGATGTTTGGAAAGGTCCAGGCAATATTAATTGGAAGCTCTGGGATGTGTTGTGTTTTCCAACAGCTGAAGCAAAGAACAAGGAGCAAAGCCTGCTACCCTTACTGACTTGTGTGCCTTTCCTTTTCCTCAGTTTACTCTCACTAACACTCTCCTAATAGCTTGCTTCAATGGTTGCAAAATATGCCAAGACACTGCTCACCTAAACACATATACTAATGATTTTTCCTCACAGCAGAGTGTGCAGCCCCAAAAATGAAGTATTTTGTCATGCTTAACCTGAGAAAATATTTAAACGAAAAGCTTTTCCCAGACTAAATGCTTTGGTTCAGACTGACAGCTTACATGGGAAGAATTCACACCCACTTCAGGCTAAGTTTTATTTCAAACTAACAGAATGTTTTGCACTACTATGAGAATAAGAGAGCTCTGATAGGAAATATACACAGCAGCTTCTTCTCTCTAAGCACAGTGCAAGCTTTGAAGTAGAGAAAGAGAACAGGTCTGTTTTGTAAACAAAGTTCTGCACCAACTTTTGCTATTACCATGCAAAGTGATTAAAAGACTCATCAACTTCCTTACTGTAAAGAGCAACAAATAATTTTTTTTTTCTCAAATATATTAGGTTGATCAGTTAGGCCTTTTGCAGAAAGACTTGAATTAGTCCGATTAGTCTCAGCTACTTAAATTCAGAAACAGATGCCTCACTTTGCAAGACTGGTGATTAAAAGCTGTATTCACAAAATGAAAAAAAAAAAAATTGGATTATGCATGCTTAAGACAATATCTACCATTTTTCAACCCTCCCCCTGACAGCAGATGGCCCGTTCAATTAGTGACTTCAAAAAATTCTCACTAGAACTCCTCCAAAGCTGAGACATGACCACCCTTACTTCCAGAGACAAAGGTATGTGCAAGCCAAGACTTTTTTTCAAATGCTCTCCTCATATTGGGACCAATCACACAGGTCAGGAAAGCCATTTAAAGCATTTACACAGGGGCGTGAGTCAAAATACAGTGTTTGTGTGTTCCCAAAAGAGTCATCCATATGGCAGCTAGCAGCATGGGAGAGGCAGAATAATAATATAGGAAGCCCAGCAGTAAATAAAATCCACATCTCGCTCTCATAATGCTCCAGCCAGCACAAGGAAGTGAAAAAGCCAGAGCTCAAAGACACAAAATGTTTCATTATCTACCCTAAAAGACACAGCATTGCCAGCACTCCTTTTTATCAAGTCCTTAACAGGTGTAAAATTAGCACTCCTTATTAAAGACAATGGAGTTACATGTACTGCCAGCAGCTGAAGAAATGTGCTAGAATTGTTTTCACCTCCAGTTAATTCATTACCATTCAATAATGCACAGGAAGGCTGTAAATTAGAAAACATCTTTCTGAAGCACAGCAGTGAGCTAAGCCAGTGTGTAAGCACCCTTTCTAAACACAGGTGCTTTCCTCAGTTAAGGCCTAAGGACCAAATCCTCTTTTCAGTAATACTGATACACTAAATTTATCCAAGTGTAATTTCAGGTAAAGCTGTGCTGATGTAATCTATAACTAGAATCTGAATTGTAAGAAATCCTCATAGGCAAATTCCGGACAGAGTTATTTTTGGCTTTTCTAACCTCACTGGACACAAACTGACCCACTGCACCAATATCCTCTCCTCTGAACTACTTATAATTCATTCCTGGAAGCAGAGAAAGGTGTTATTTACTGAGAAAAGCAAAATCCTTTCTCAGATGTATCTCATTACAGGAGATGACCTCGAGTTTAGGACTAGAAGTCACTGAATCACAGAGGAGTGTGTAGCTTCATTGCGTATTTTTGTTTTAATACCATGCTAACCTCTGAAAACAAATTATTTATATTCATGCTGTACGTATGAACTCCTCGAACAGCTACAGTACCTCTCACCACTCACTCCCTTATCCCCAGCAACTGGGAGGAGGGTTGGCCAACATCAGACAAATCTGACCAAGGACAGGAATCTCAGTGATAATTACATTCTCACAGGGTTTCATGAAAACTGGCAGCAAGATAGAGGAGGAAATTAACTCCTCCACCAAGAGAAGGGCGGATGTAAGTCAGGCATCATGCAATCCCCATGGCAGCAATTGCCGTGCACTAGCTGCAGTACATGTTGCCTTTTGTCTGCTGGGATTGTCACTGGGAATGTCAGGAGCTCGAGTTTAGTGAGAGGGGACAGAGGGAAGGTGTTATAAGTCCATAAGAAATCATGCTTCTCTGCTGTTCCTGACAGATACCATGCACAGCCTGAAGTACAAACCAAGGGCCAAAGCTCTCTTGCATTAATATAACCTGTTTCTGGAGTGTAGTGGAATGGTACTAGGAGAACAATAAACTCAAGAGATGCTTACTAATAGCCTCAAAGTCTCTTCTATTGTAGTTCTGCAGTTTTCTTATTGTCATTTTATGATGCAGCCAGAACATGTCTGAAACACTCAATATAAAAAGCAAGCTGTGTTTCTATTTAAAGGCTTCTGGACAATTTCAAGTTTGGACAAAATGAGGAAAAAAAATTTTTTTTGCTAAGATATGAAATATCTTACCACTGTCCTTGGTTCATCATGCAACTTCAGGCAAAAATCAACATAAAGCATATAGAAAGAGCAGTTTGTCTTTACACAGAGCAAATCTCCAACTCTTGTTGAATTTCAGGTGTGATGATTCACCAGCACACTGCCAGAGCTGTCAAATCATCACTTAAACTGGCTACAGTACAAAGTCCTTCCACATGGTCACCCCTCCCCTTCTTGTATGCTGGAAGAAGAGGCTACCACCTTTTCATTCCTTGTTCAACATGCACAGTGAAATCTGTTATTTCCTCATCAGTCTCACATCCCCCTGGGCGGTGGGAGTGACTGTCATCTGATGCATGTAAATGCTAACAAAAACCCCATCTGTATGTTAAGTAGTTTAAAACTTGAGGTACAAGAAACACCAATTGCAGTGCAATAAGGACAAAAGGTTTCAGGTGGCCCACAGGGCCCTGCCATGCTAGCACTGACACCTGTGACATTGCTAAAACTATAACTGGCACTTTCCAAAGACTGGGAACTAGCAAAAGAGCTTGAATTATAGTCTGTTTGCCATATGTACTTGTGTCAACCAGTGGAACTTTTCAATCATGAACTGACCCTCTCCCCCAGCCTACACTTGTGGACTCCAGAAATGAAAAACAGAAATAGTTGCCTTAGAAGAGTATGTGCCAATGTGCTGGAGGCTGGCAAAACACATCAGTCACCCGTTCTGATAAGATGACAGCACAACAAAGGCAAGGCTGATGCAACACATTTGTAAACACAAAGGCACGCTGGCTTTGTTGAACTACTGCCATATCTCAAACTTATACACAAACAGTAGAACTACTGCCTGTGCAGTTTGTTGCTGTGGGAGATTACAGTTAAATCACCCCTTGCAAAGGATCAGGTCTCTGTGTAAATAACACAGTGGAAGCCTCTTCGAATGCATGCAACAACTTGCATGGGTTCTAGGGTGCTAGGAGCAGCACTGCATCTTCCCAGTTACAATCAGATGGAATAATATTAACTATCTGCTTGTATGCAAGAGGCACAAAAAGGCTTTTTCCAGAGAAGGAAAGGCAGGGTGCTAGCATTTCCAAAGTTAGTTTACATACTGTATTGTCAAATTGCTGTGCTCAATTCCAGATTTGTTATTAACATTGCCAACAGGGAAAGGCCTTGGAGGGCAAGGATTGCACAGCTGTATGCCTGATGCATATGGAGACAAAATTCCTGGCCATATTCTCAACATATCTACTGTATTAATTGATCCTATAAAATCAGTGACTTAGATATCACATCCATACTATGAGCATCATGGAGGGGTAAATTTTATGAAACTTTCAAATCTGCATTTGCAATTTACAAAACTGAAAAGGGGTCTTTAGTCCTTATGGCAAACCAGTCCCTGTGTTGTCAGTAAACCTGAAACTCCATCCTGACACAGTTAGCCAGAATACCTTCCCTAGATTCTCCATTCCCATATTCTTCTACCAGGCTGCTTTCCTTTACTAACCCTTCTTTTCTTACGTTGCACCCACTCCTGGAAAGGGCCAGCTTCTGTTGTACAGCACTAATAGCAAACTGCATTTACAAGTGAAATATTAGGGGAAAAGAGCTGGAAGAAAAAGTGTAGCTACTTTAGATATCAAAGATCATATCAGAGACCAAGCAAGGCATCCAAAGGGGGAACAGCAGGAAAAATATATGGTGTCCTACAGAACACTGAGAAATTTGTCTTTGCAAAAGTGCTTTATAACATTGCTACATCGATGCTATCTATAGTGGTTTTGCAAATTGTTTGCTTGATAGAAGACTGAGCAGAAATGCGACTGAGGATATAAATGTGAGAGGGAGCAGCACATGTCTACCTTCAGTCTTCTCTGCTCCTTTGTGTCTGCCCAGAATGCACAGCTTTGCAAGGAAACGCACAGTCCAGGCACTGGCAATTTCTTCCTTCCCTTATTTCTATACATTATTACATTTTCTTCCTGCTGTTTCTCTCCCCAAAATCTGAGGGGAAAGCTTTCCTTTCCCTCATTTCCTGTCATACTGGTAAATAACATGTCTCCACTTTGAAAACAGAGCAGCTTGAAAATAGTATCCCATCAGAATCTGTCTGCATCATGTCAGGTGCTGTAGTTGAAGGTTTTGGTCCATACTCAGCAAAGGACAGCATGAGAGACGTATTTTAAGAACTGTTACCTGCTCAATTTGGAGGAAAACACAGTAGTCCATTTTGTCCTTCTCCCTCATACCCTATTTAGGTTAAAAAAATAGTTTCGCACAGCATTTAGCCCCAAGAGCCTGAAGCCTTTAGGTACAAATGTAAGTCATTTAAATGGTAATGTACAACAAAATGAGTGGCACCCTTCAAAACAAGCAGCATTTGTAAGTATATCTGTGCCAGGTGCTGACAAATGGAGGGTCATTGTTACAGATGCAGGGTAAGGTGTCAGTGAGCCAATATTTAAAAGTCAGTTTTTCCAGTCAAAGGCCAAACTCTAAAAGGACTGCTTATTTCTCTACTGCCTGTGCCCTGGAGCACTGTGCCTGCCTCCCAGAGAGCAGCACATTAGGACTCCAAAGGTATTTCCCATACAAGGTCAGATCAATTAAAATGTGCTTTAAATACAGTCACGTGAGCTGTGTCAGGAGTTCCCAGCCTTGATTAGGTCTCTGACACTCTGAAGGGCAGAATTTAAGACAATCTAATGACCTGGAACTTGCTTTTTTGTGATGCTGGAAATGAAGGCTTTGCTCCTTCTAGTCAAGTGACATTGCAGTTAGACCAGGTTCCTCTTGTGCTGAAGTCAAGAGCAAAGCTCCAAAAGCAAGTCTTTCAAATATCAGGGCAAGCTCTTTCAGCCATCCCAGGGAGATGAGGCAGTGCAGTATGTCCTTTGTGAGTCCTGACAGGAAGCTCCCACATAAATACTTACATTAAAGAAATAAATGAAGCAAATCCTTTGAACAATGAAGTTGTACAGGTTCACACCAAGACCTGGGCTGTCCACTTGGAAGACAAATCAACCAAAGTCAATGTGCAAAACACACCCCATCATCAGGCAGTTCCCCCACAGGTCTGATTATAAATCTCTCTGAACATCTACACTGTCAGGAGTTACGTCTTATTATATGTACTCCACAAACAGATTTCTGCAAGTCGAATTCTCCATAAAGCCATGAAATGTTACATACAGGAGCAGCCTGGGAGGCAGTTTCTGCCTTCCAGTTTCCCATTTTGCTATCATTGCACATCAACAGAATTATTCTTTCCTTTCTCCCAAATACCACTGATAAGTGAAATATTTTCAGAAAGATCTTCATCTGGTGAAAGTCAGCACAGCTCCACTGAACCACTGCTAAAGCAATTTACACCATCCAAAACCCTGGAGCAAAAAAAAATCCAAGTCAGTGGGATATAAGCCAAAATCAGAGTGTTTTGCTGGATACAAACCAGATTTACTTGCTTGCTTAAACAGGTGCCTAAGTGCTCTAGTGAACTGGGGCCCAAATACAGCACTGCTTCTTATTTGTGTCCAGTTTTGCCAGCTTGGATATATGATACAGAGATCATCTTATAGCTAACATTTTTGCTTTAAACCCTGCCTATAGCCACAATATAGAACAGCTGCCTGTGGAGTTATGTTCCACACATAGCTTTAAAAATAAAATTCAAGTGGCTGGAAAACATGGGTTTATAACTAGAAACAGAATACATGGCTACCTTGAAATAGAAATAAATGAAACACTTTCTGCATGCTGAGAAAAGAACAAATAATCTCACATTTCTATTGCGTTCTCTTTTAGTACTGATGTTTTAATACTGTATTTAGAGTGTCCAAGAAATGCCTTAACTGAAACTGGTTAGACTAGAAGTACTGTAAAGAAAAAGGTTTTACACATACATTAAATGAGTTTTTGCCCACATACCACCTGATTTCTCTACAGAGAATCTATGTTTGCAATAACCACATTTCCAAACACTTCTAGCAGTGTAGCAATGTCTCCACTTAGTTTTGGTCAGCAAAAGCACAGCTTACATGAGTGACTACTGACTCCTCCAATTTATCCATCCAGGATGCAAATTCTGACAAGTGAGTTAAAATTCCACCTCCCAGCAGTAGTTTTATATATTAGACTATGCCTTTTGGATGGGAAAATACAAAAGTAAGCTTGGAGACCGTGTCCAGAATAAAAGGTTCTCCTCAGTTTCCTGAGTCCTTGGTCACCAGATTAGAGCCCTGCTTTCTCACTTGATTTCTGCTGCAATCCACATTTAATTTCCTCCTGAAAGTGGCCTGACCATATGACTGAAACTGCGGGCACCTCTCCCCTCCTTGTCTCTCATATGCTGGCCTTCTGGTAAGTGAAATGTCATGAGAGGTGGGTTTTGAGGAAAAGGGAATTGACATCCCACTTCCTGAAATTTAATCTTCAGGTTTATTCAGAGTCACCATTGCATTGATTTAAAAAGAATAAAAACAGCAGCTGTCAATACATATTCCATGTTGCTGGGAAATAAGCATAATGTCATCTTGGTAAACTAGGCCATCAAGGGACCTAGAAAGTATGGCCCTAGCAAGGAGGAGGTGAAGAATTTCATGTTCTGCAAACAAAGGAGAAAGAACTCTAGTCTGAATTCACCTTGCTGGAAGTAACTCAGGCAGTTCCCCAACATCCGAGGTGTTCTAAGGTTTTATTTGATACCATATTTAAGTGTGCAATCTAATGGATATTTTAAACCATTACATCTCCACAGAAAACTAGTGAAATAAAGCACCCACCTTATATGACTGAGCCTCTTACAAAATAGGTATGAATCATAACCTTAGCACATACCTGTATAAATTTTAACTGGACAGAACTGCAAAAGTAATTAAAAAAAAAAAAAAGGAATATTATAATCTCTGAGATATGAAAGATAATTCACTATCTACAACTATCAATAAAGAACAGTATTAGCATAAGGGAAAGTCTGCTATTTCATCCATCAGTACCTCACCTCATTTTGCATCTCAGGCTTGTTTTGTGTCTCCAAGCCAGAGGCTAAATGCATTTAATATGCATGCTATTGTCATATTGATGTGGAACTAAGCCGCCCTGAAATGGCTCTTTTCCTACTTTGTGGCAAATACAATCATGGTTAGAAATTAAGTATCAAAGGACACAGGCAAACACTATACAGTGGAGTGTTTTTAAAAAATAGCAAGTTTATAAAAACTGGGAGGGATGATTAGTGGCTTGATTTTTTTATTTCAGAGGATGACAAAGTTGCTAGAGTGGCAGAGAAATAAGGAAGACCTCCAAGGAGAGGATGAAGTTGCTGGCAAATAAAAGTAGCAAAATCTCACGTGTGCATGCAAAAGGGGTTACAGGCTACTGTGAAAAGACTGTGACACCAGACCTGCTGTGCCCAGGGCTCAGAGACTGTCACAGGTCAACTCATCTGGCCACATCACCATTGGGATCTGCATCTCCTGAGGACAGTATAACAGTACCAGAACAAATCTTAGCACCACAGCACAGAGCTCCCCATTAATATAAGCTCCTTTGGTCTCTCATTTGGAAGTTTCCCCCTTTGGTAAGAAATACTTATCCCTCAGGGTGCTGCTGCCTTTTTTTATACATATTTATCTGATCCTTGCTCTGAAAAAAATCCCACAACATATTGAATCACTACATGGTTTTGATTACGTCTATGAAAGAACTGAGACACACACACACACACGGAAAGTAATGCTAGCAACTTAATAAATTTATCTGGCAAGAATATCAGCAAGGAGATCCTCTAGAAATTCTAGATATCACGTTCCCCTGCATACAACCCAACCCAGTGCCAAATTACAGTAAGAAACATGGTGCACCCTTTTCCAGGGATAAATCAGAGGTAGGTAAGAGCAGGGCATCCTTTGTAACACATGCAAAGTCACAAAGATAGTACAGCATTAAACTCTTGCTCTCACTCTTTCACTTCTCCAACTGCTGAATGAGAAGGAAAGCATATAATACCCTCTCATATGCCTCTTGGGAGGGTAATGAGAATTTGGTGTTTGGGTGCCATGCTGCTAGGGTTATAAAAGGAGAGAAAGAGAGAGATGGGAAAATTTCACACATTACAGACCACTTGGCCAAATAGCTGGAAAATACTTGAAATGGTGTCACTAGAAGCACCAGCCTTACACTAAATCTGCCTGGAGTTACTCCAGTCAGCACCAGTGGGAGATGAGGACCCAACACAGGTACTATCTAACCAGAGAACAAATGCAGAAGTATCAGAGAGAAATGCATTTAGTCATTTATTATGATGGGCCTACAGGGTGCAGAGTGTGATTTCAGTTCCTAAAGTTTTCTTGTGCTTTTAAGCCCATTTTTAATTGCTTTGTCTCATCAGGGAGAAGATGTAAGCCATATGTCTCTGTTCTGTAAACTATAAAGTGCCAAGAGCATTTAAGTATTATCATTGCTATTTATGTTATCCTTTGGTGCTTTGTCTCTCTTTCCCAACTGATTTATGATGACTAATGTCAAAACTTCGGTTCCAGTTACCTCTCTTGGGCAAGGTGATAGTATAATGTAACGTGATATTTAATAGACTACACCACAAGCCATCCTCTCTCTTCTGACTCTTAAAATCACACATGTGGCAAGAAGCAATCATAACAATAGATGTATCTTTTATTCACAGATAAAAACTGAAGCAAGCTGTTATAATACATATTTGTACAAAGGATTTGAAAAAACCATAAAAAGGAAGATGATTAGAAAATATGATTCATTATGAAATGTGGCATTACATACACTATTAAACCTTTTCAAAAGTATTTGTTTGGCAACAATTTATCAATAGTTTCCACACTTAAGTGGCCTCCTTCAAAAAAGCACAAATCTCATGCAGCATGTATAAACTTGATCCTGAGGGTTTGCCTTCCTTAGAAAAACTGTAAAAAGATATACTATTTGTCTTAAAAGTTCAAAATGCAAATGCTATATTTGTACTCAAAACTATATAAAAATATGGACCTAACTTAACATTTACAAAAAGTTTTTGCTCCTTTTTTTTTTTTTGCTTGTTTTATGGTTTTGGTAATAAACATAATTCTCAATTCCTGCAATCAGAGAGGAAAAAAGAAAACCAAAACAAACCACAGTGCCCTTTGTAGACTTCCTCATGTTACGTTTACAACTCTAAAAAGACCAGGTCTGTGATAATTGAGGTTAGTAACCAAGGAAGTAGGTAAGCAGTTAATATATATCTATATATGTATATATAAAATGCAAAACAAACATTTCTTTTGATCTGAAAAAGTAATAATACAAAACCTGAAGGTAAAACAATCACCTCAAAATGCCATAATACACCTTTTCAATAGATAAATGTCCATAAAAATATCTTGAACCCTAACCAAGAAAACAATTATACAATTTTAATTCTGCTACATAAAACAGCTTTTCTATGAAACAAGAAGGCAAGTTCAGGTATGAAAACATAATTTACTTATTGCTTTTGCTACAATGTTGTTTGTTTTTTACATATAGTCATAAATACACTATACAGTATAAAATATTTCATAGGAATACATTTTGTGGTCTGCTTAGGTTTGCTGGCTTTAATTCTAGCACCAAATTTAAAAAAAAAAAAAAATCAGATCAACTTTAAAGGCACTTCCATTGTATGTTTGTTTGTTAATTAATATCTTGGTTTGTACTAAATTTCTTTGCTTCCCTCTGGTAGAAGCAGTACTTGATCCTACTTTTATCTTTGTATAGTTCAGATCACATTGAGGCACCAAATGATTCATGAACATTCCTTCCCTCAGCTGTTTCTTTCTCTTACAACATTCATTGTTGCTTTTTAGTCTTCACCCTTCCTCCTTCACTTCCCAGCTACTTTAACTCATTTCTTCTTCATATCAGACAGACCAGCTTCACTTCCTTCAGTCCCTTGAAAAACCTCTCTTCAGACCTCCACTTCCTTTACTCCATCTTGTACATCTGTTATTCCAATATCAAAACATGTCACTATCATGATATGTGACTTGCACAGATTAACACACTGCTCCAGTTCCTCTGTCACTTGTTCCAGTGCCTCCAGGTACTCCTGTGACTCCTTATCAAGATCAGGATCCACTTCAACTGTCATACCAAAAAAAAAATTAATAAATAAATAAATAAATTTTTTTTTAAAAAAATTGTAAGAGAAATTTTCTTTCGCAAAAGATTTTTCTGTCACAAAGGGACCAACCACATAGAGTACTATTTTATTTCTCTTAAACCAAGATTTTTTTCTTTCTATTTTTCATCAGATAGCAAACTCTGCTTTGACACTCCATTTAATAAGCACTCAGTTTGGGAACAAATCTTATACCTCAGTTTTGCAACCGTAACAGGGATATGGAAACAGTTATTTCCTTCTTTGTAAAGGGGCGGGGTGCTAAAGGATGTCTAGAAAGGGACCTTTTACAAAGGCATATAGTGGCAGGATGTGGAGTACTGGCTTCAAACTCAAAGAAGCTAGATTAGACGTTAGGATGAAATTTTCCACCATGAGAGCGGTGAGGCACCGAAACAGGTTGCCCATGGAAGTCCTGGAAGCTCCAACCCTGAAGTGTTCAAAGTCAGGTTGGATGGGGCCTTGAGCAACCTGGTCTAGTAGGAGGTGTCCCTGCACATGACAAAGGGTTGTTGAAGCTAGATGATCTTTCAGGTCCTTTCCAACCCAACCCCATTATATGATTCTGTGACTCTATGAAAGAAGGATAATAAAAGGTTATATAAATATTTAACATTAATAAGGATCACGGTGAGTCTTTGCATTGTTTTGACATCCTTTTCTGGTTGGTTTGGAGGGATTTTTTGTTCATTTCTGGTACCACTCAGCACTGAACAAATTCTCTATCACAGAAATACAAATGGAGCTACAGCATATTTTATAGCTCAGTTCAGCAAAACATCTCAGCAAGGGCCTAACTTTCCAGTGGAACTGCTTGCATCCTGAAAGTTTGTTACACGATGATAATATTCCTATTTTTGCAAAATACTTACAGTCTTCTTTCCATTTATTCGGGTCCATCATCAACCTGCATTTTGTTTCTTCCAGCTCCTCCTTCAAAACTTCATGCTTCGCCTTTACTTCTCTGATACGTTGCTGGCGCCTTTCTAGTATCTTCAGCTTGGTATGGAAATACATTAGACCCTTTTAAGACACAGAAAGGCCATTTTGTGAATTTTCCTGTTGTAAGCTGACCTCCAACAGTTTGACACAAAGTGCTCCCAGCTCATTACTTGTAAGAGTTAGCTGGTGGGTTGTTTTGTTTGTCTGTGGGGTTGGTATGTTTGGAGGGAGCATTTGATTTTTATTTTTTATTATAATGTTTACATTAATGGATTCTAATCTAGAAAAACAGCACGCTACATCACCTCAGCATTTCTTGCACTTCTCTGGGTTAGCAAACATCTCTTAATACTATGTGAAAATACTATTTTTTGAAGAGAAATTATTTTTCCAGCACTTCAGATGATAATCACAGCCTAATAATAATGTTAAGAGTTAGATTTAATCCTAAAACACATGAATACTTATTTTCTTAAAAGCATTCCTACCTTCTCAACATCCTGGAAAGGCTATTATGAAAGAAATGGGAAAAATGCATCAGAAGAATATTGAATCGTAGTCTCCAAAAACGAATTAGCTGAAGTGTTTTCCAATTACAAGTAAATTAAACTCAGTGTATCCCTGACTTAATAGAATCCTGTCACTTACATAAAGAGTTAATGACCCTATCGTTGAGGGAGTCAGTAAGGTTTCATCATCCAGGCTGAGATTATAAAGTCTTCTCATAACGTATTCATTGGTAACTTCCACTTACACCATCAGTCACGTTAGACACAATTAATTTTAGACAGTAATCATTTTCATTTTCTGTTAAGAGTACCCCAACATATGAATTGCAAAATTAATAATTATAGCACTTTAATTGCAATCAATTTCCTGAACACCATTCTAGCTTTCAAGCAAGGACTCTCCCTGTATACTGCAATTTAAGTTGTCTACAGCTGTTGTAAAATATGTGCTGACCTCAGTTTCCTCCTGTCTGTGTCGCTGTAATCGTTCCACATCATCAATCTCATAAACTTTAATTTCAAATGGCTCTTTTAAAGTGCCTGGCAAAGGTGGTAGATCAACCCATTGGCCAGTGACACTGGGTTTTCTTCCTAGGGAGGCAGCATCTGGCAAGGGAGCAGGAATCAGTCTACGACGCTGGAGACCTAAAATAGAGAAGACAAGCATTCCTCAGACTCAGAAACACCAACAAACTGCAGACTGTACTACAGTGGAATTAAACAGAGATAAAAAGTCTCAGAATGCTTAGGAAGAAATGCTTCTCTTGATCTTTCAGTGAAAATACCCTCAGGCTGTTAATTGAATTACTGCCTTGGCAAACTATGTTTCACTTCCTTCATGGATGACTACAACAGCAGTCTCTTTCCTATAGCACATGTCTGAGCATCATTTCTTTATTCTCTTCTCGCAGCAAATATGAGTTTTTCTTTGGTGGGCTACAATGGTATTCATTACCTTGTAATGGCAATGAGATTATGAGTAATTTAAAACCAATACAGACAATGCAGGCAAATCTGGAAATCTGCTCCTCAGCTTCAAGCCAAGCAAGCCTCCCTAAGATCATTGTATTGCCTCCCTAAGATCATTCTATTACCTCCTTGCTCCCTCCAGAGCAATGTTTTAAGGCGCTAAATACTATCAGTTTTCAATGACTGTGGATTGGGAGGCATTCAAAAGGCAGCAACCAACTAAGGTGTAAGTTGAGTCATATCCAATGTCAAGGCACATCATCACCCATTTGCAACAGCACTCAGAATCTCAAAAGCACAACAAAACTCACCAATTCCTCAGCAGAAGGGCTCTCAGATTTACTAATAGCATACTGCCACCCCAATGCATCTGGCAGGGCTCATGTTTCACAAAGCAGAGATTGACTTAATGTCCTTCCAAAATGCTGGTTCTTTTGTATATTTTAAGTTGTTCTTCATTCTACTGTATTTCCAATGGTCTATGCTTAGGTTGCTGATCATTAGCTACACGGAACTGATTGTCAGTGATTCTTTATGATACTATGGTAGGACTTTAACTTAGATTAGTAAAAAATAATATTGTAAGAGCTGTCATATGAAATTGATTTTGAAGCTGGCTACAAGTGGAAGCACTTAACATGAGCACTAGCTGCAAAAGCAATTAGGAAAGGTACAGGGCAGGAACAGAGACCCGGTTCTTGTAAGCCTACCTTTGCATGGCGTGGTAGGAAATCTCTACCTTGACACAGTACACCAGCCATAGCCACATCTTCTGAATGACTCCCCCATTTGGTTTCCTGTCACTTACAGTACACACATACACTCTAAAGTGTCTTTAAAACAAGCCAACCAAAGAAACCTCACATCACAGCACTATTACAGTTCAATACGATAATTTTTAAATTAGCTGGTAGCATTAGCATGAGGGTCATACATGCCTTACTGCTCTGCCCCTAAGCCTTACCTTTGGGTAATCTAATGCACATCCAGCAATCCTCATTAAATCACAGTCTTGTCAGCTCCAGGCCTATTCCCTTGTTTCCAAACTACACTCCCAGCCTATCTCTCTAAAATTCTGTCACAGAAGCTCAGCGACAGAGTTCCTCCTCTCCTCGCTGCTTTTCTCTCACCAGTCTTCCCTGACACTCACCTGATCCTCACAAAACCACAAGTCCAGACAGCACCCTCACCCTTCCCTACCCACCCATAACAGAATCCTACTTTGGGCTACCCTGGTGCTGTTCTCTCTGCCAACTCTCCTAAGGGTGGAATGAACATCTCATCTAATGGTGACCGTTTTCTGCCTTCTCCCTTGCAGGGAGGCTGCTGGTGCCCCTGGGCACCTGGCCCCTCTCCTGCCCTTTCTGCTGCAGCACGTGTGTCACACCTGCAGCTTTGAAGTGAAATAAATGACAAATATCTGCTGTTGCAGCAATACATATGCACACACAAATGCCTGCAGACAATCCACCTCCCCACCATGTTTCCCAAGATCTCCTTTCCCTTTCTGTCAGACACACTACAAAAAGCCTTTGTCCTAGGGGATGCACCAGAGTGCCAGCGGGGACACAGTCAGCTTCGCCTTCATTTATTACCTGTCGATCGTTTTTTTGGGGACTTGAGGCTCCTCATCCGGCCCGGCGATGACATTCCGCTTTCACTCATGGAGTCATGTGCTGAGGAGGCACTGCCGGTGGCCTCACTGTCTCGAATCATGCTCTCATAGCCACTGCTGCCCCCACTATGGTAAAACAGAGCTGTCCTCCCCATGGCTGGTGGCAGCTCCCCACTTAGGACGCTGCTGTTGTCACTGCCATGCCCACTGCTGTACCGCTGAGGCCGGCGGGGAGCTGTTATCTTGCTGTATGGAGAGGGCAGCACTGGGATTTGCGACTTCTCATCGCTGAGGTTAATGCCACTGTCATTGCCACTGTCAGAGTCAGTGGAGCCTCGGAAGTGTCCCGCTTTGCCAGAGCCACCTGACACCAGCTCATTCACGCGACTGTTGGCTGCTCTCATGGCCTGCTTGGTCCCCATGATGGTCCCTCGGCCAGGTTTGCCACTAACAGGCTGCATGGAGCGAGGGACCGCCTTACCGCTGGGTGCTGCGCAAGAGCCCTTCCCTGCAGGTTGTGCCAGGGACTTCACAGAGGAACTGAGAGACTTTGACCCACTGGTGGAGAGGCCCCGAGTTTTATTCCCATTTGTTTGAATCTTCTGGTTAGCTGGGGGTTTTGCCTGATTGTTTTTACCAGGCACAGAAGTGTTGAAGGCTGATGGTAAACTCACACCAGAGGCAACTGGGGGGACACCCAGCCTGGGGACAGAGCGCCCTGCCCGGTTGTTGCTGATAGCCCCACTCTCCCTTGTCACACTTGCTTTGGATCCAACCGATGTCAGGCTATCACACCTTTCCAGGGACATGTGGCTCCCATAACGGTGCATGGCTTCATTCTTTGATGCCTTAGTCTTTAAACTGGATGTCATCTTGGGCAACGAGTGGTCACCCCTCAGGTTCATTTTGTTGTTGGCACTTTCACTGAAGTAAGACCCAGCTTTCAGCCGCAAATCTGCTTCATCTTCGGACTTTGGTGTGGCAGTTCTAGCAAAGTCCAGTCCAGAGGCTTTTCCCCCACCATTACCCAGACCAACAGGTTTCTGCTCCAGGCTTGATTTGCGTACAGGAGGTGTTGGCGGTGTTGGCCCACCTGGTCTGGGCAACATGGTTGACTTTTGTGGTGTGCTCTTTTTTCCCAGTGATGATTTCAAGCTGCCAGTGGCCAAGGGAGCCTCTGAATTCCCCCGGATCACAGCCTCTGGCAAAGTACTGTTAGCATGTGACACTGGCATCACTCCCAGTGTAGTGGCTCCCCTCTTCAGCTGTGGCATCTTCATTGCGACTTCTGACTTCTTTGTAGCTCCACTGGAGGATTTGCAGGCCATTTCACAACCATCCACAACTCTCTGCGAACAGGTAAGCATAGTCTGTGACTTTATTGGCTTGGATGCTGCACCAAAACACTGGCCAGCTTTTCCTGGCTGCTTCTCAGTACCAAATGTGTGAGATTTTGGAGACAGCAGTGAGTCTGCATTCTTTGCTTCTGACTGATAATCAGTGCGCAACAGCCAGGGATCTTCAAATATACCATGTGGATTCTGCAGTTCTTTATAGCTGAGAACAGTATTATTGTGGATTGGAGACGAGGTAGTTTTTGGCTTTCTAGGAAGACTAGAATGTATGGTTTCTATCACAGGCATATCACGAGAATTACTAAATTTTATTTTTATGGGCTGATCAGTGACACAAAAAGCACTTTTTATCTGAGATGCTTTGGTAGTTTCAGGGGTTTGAGGGTTTTTGCTGATGCCTGAGGACAACTTGCTGGAATTCAAGCTCTCACTCTCCAGTTCAGAGAAGCAAAATCCACTGTCATTCAGAGCACTTTTCAGGGGGACTGACAAATGGGATGAATCCAATGTGAAGTGTTCCTCGGACTTATTACAGCTGTAAGATGACTGTGCAACAAAACTGTCACTAGACTGGGCTCCATCACTTTCAACTGTACAGATGCTGACTTCACTAAGCCATGAACTGATGGAGGAACGTCTGCTGCTAGTAAAGGGATCCTTAGCAAAGGGCACAACAATATCAATATTTACACCAGTAGAAGTTTCCTGCGAGGTATAAGCATCGAACTCATCATTTATGCTGCTGATAATACTGACCGGCCTTGAACCCGATGCAAGGGCCTGAAGGGAGCAGTCACTGTTAAAGCTGATGATACTGGAAGGTCTTCCATTATCCATAATCCCACTAATGGATAGCTCTTCCACCACAGTGAAAACAAGCTCATCCTCTCCGTTCAGCTCAACAGGCTGCTGCAAAGTCACCGTGGTGGTTAATATATCCCGATCAAAACATTTCGCTCTGAACGCTGACCTGAAGCTGTGGACCTCTATTGCGCCTGACTGATTCTGGGTGTTGCTACCAACCAGGAACATGCTTCCTACAGGGCTTTGCTCAGATTTGTTTCCCATCTGCTTGCTCATTCCCACAGGAGGAGTCCGAACTGCGTCGCTATTATCCAGCTCCAAATTCTCAGCTTTGGAGCTCAATACATGCTCTTTCTGCTGCGGAGGTGGAGGTGCTGGACTTGGTAAGGGTCTCTTTACATACGAGGACTTCTCCTTAGTGACACATTCAGCTATGGTCTTATTCTGCTCTGGATTCCTTGAAGGGCTACACCTTGAGGATGGCAGAGAATCGGTGATTGTCTCTCTCTCTCCCTCCAGTATCAAGTCTATTATTTTGTTGTCAGCTCTGCTCTGTGGCTTGGAAAGCTCTATTTTTAACTGAGACATGCTATTCTCATGACAATTGCCATTGCTGCCCCTTGGTGCAACAGCCTGGAAAGGAAGGTTATGACTTTTTTGAGGGGACAGAGTTTCTTGTGGAACCGATTTCTTAAATCCTCCAGAAGGAGTAGATATTTTTTCCTTTATCAGCTTAGACTGAGCATTTTCTGTACCTCCAGGGACTGGACTACAATTAGATACAACAGACATTTCTCCGCAAGCAAATTTGATGGGTTCCTCACTTCCATCAATGCACTCTAACCTTTCTTGCAGTTCAGCAAAAGTGTTGCATTTAAAATGGTCCTTGTCAGAACTCCTTCCAGTAGCAGAATTGTCTTTACTTCTTTTCTTGTTTAGGGATGGGATTATGGGAACAAACTCTGGAGGACCTTCATTATCTGTTAATTCTCTGTCAGATAAAGCTGCACCATTGGGACCAACATAGATGACAGTATCACAAGACTGTTCACTGCTGGAGGAATAATCAGGATCACTAGATATACTTAGGACAGGAAGGTCAGGATCAAGGGCAACAGTTCTTGGGTGGAATGGTCGCAAATGGGGCGGTCTTCGGACATGTCCTTCTTCACATGAACTCTCTCCTCCAGATGAACTGGAGGCATACTGCAAATGAACAATAAGGGAGAAGTTATTAGTATTAATTGATACATAGGTACATATAAATATACTTATAATTGATTAAAAGGTCAGGTTTAATATATACTCTGTGTTTTGTGTATGCTATCGCATCTAGTGGAAAAATGTTAGAATGTGAATTAAAGTAAGAAGGTCATGCTACATAGATTTAACTAACCCATGACAACACTAAAATCTGCTGATGATATTCAATAACGTGATGCCATCGTGCCAGCTGCAAAATGAAAGTGGTGGCTGAGGCAAAGTACCACGGGGATTGAAATTCAGATTGTAACATGAGAGGCTTCCTGTTCCAGTTGCTATTTTGGTTTCATGGTTTGGGGAGTTAGTCTTTTCCACTAGATGGGCTGCTAGTCAGAGGGTAGGGGAGCTTGGTGGTTTCCGCTGCTGCTTCTGCATTTTCCTGTGATTTTTCTGCAAATAGGCTACTTTAATTGTGCATCATATTATCTCATTTCCAGCAAAGCTCTTTATCTCAGCCCAGACTTTGGGGATTTTTTTTATGTCTTACTTTCCCTCCCATCTGTGTCTGGGGAGGGGGCTTGTGAGAGCAGGCTCTGTTAACCCAGGAGAAGTGTATTAGAAGTAATATGGACAGAGGAAACGAGTGCANAGGGGCCCTACAGGAAGGTTGGGGAGGGACTATTTACAAGGTCTTGCAGTGACAGGATGAGGGGAAATGGGTTTAAACTGGCAGAGGGAAGATTTAGACTGGATGTTAGGAGGAAGTTCTTTCCAGTGAGGGTGGTGAGGCACTGGCACAGGTTGCCCAGGGAGGTTGTGGCTGCTCCCTCCCTGGAGATGTTCAGGGCCAGGTTGGACAAGGCCTTGAGTGACCTGTACTAGTGGGAGGTGTCCCTGCCTATGGCAGGGGGTTGGAACTAGATGATCCTTGAGGTCCCTTCCAACCTTACCATTCTATGATTTTATGATTCTAATAGAACAATCCTATATTTTCAAATAGCTTCCATTCAATACTGTGCATTGTCTTTCTCCTTCAACAGTTTTCTGTTCCTTTATTACTGGTTTTTAATTACTAGAAATAGGAGCTTTTGAGATAGTCACACATATAAGCAGAGAAATACGCGTTTGGAACAAAAAGAAGGGAAATTTAGGATTAAGGATTGGAGGTGGGATAATGGCTCAGTGCCAAGTCAGTTCCTCTCCTGAGCTTTTATGCATTTTGTGTTACTTCATAGTGCCGAGAAATCCCACGTTCCCCCACCGAGAGGTTAGGGGAACTCATTTTCAAATGAATTAATTTCTGCTTGTTTGTGAACCAACCTTGGATTTCTTCTTTCTCATTCGGTGGATTCGTGATGCAAGCTGAATGGTGGTGAGAGTTTCTGCATAATTGGCTGGGGAGTCAGAAATATGTGCAATCATAGTAGTTCTGCAGTTAATGTTCCCAAGTGATTCCCTCAACAACATTGTCAACTTGTTGTCCCTGTGTAACAAATGGGAATACTAAGATAGTTCAAAGAAATTACAAACCTTTTTTTGCATATTTTTGCACTTGTAGGATGTATGCATGTATGGTACATGTAGATAAGAAATACACTCCTATTATTTGACCATACTTAAAATGCGTCTAGATGTACATATACAAAAATATCAATAATTATTTATCAGCCACTGTATTTGCAGTATAGTATCAGTGCCCCCCCAGCTAATCTAGTTTCCAATGTGTTTGCGGTGGTCTACTCTGCCACAGAAAATGGGAAGCAGAATTTCTCTGAAAGCTTTCTTGATGATGTCAATCATCCACCATGGACAGCAAAGCTCACAAGACATTTTGTCCTCCAAGACACCTCTACCCAGGGATCCCTGGACACTGCTTCCTTGAGCTGACCCAACATGTGGGGACTACCATCATGGCCACTCACTAAACCATGACAGGTGACAAAGTGGAGGATCTGCCCTTCTCTAGTCTAACCCACATATCCTCTACTCCAACTAGCCCGAGGAAGTTATCTTTCTGCCTAATACAGAAAGAAAGAACACCTGTTTGAGGTGCAGCACTAGATAAACATATGAAATGACATGATTGATAACAACAGCAGAAGATTATAATGCACAAAGACGAGAAGCAATTAAATTTAAGGACTGAAGGCCAAGTTCTGGTAAGGGTGTTTAGAATGTGGCTGTTGTCTTTAAGGTGGGCTCCCCACAGGTGTGCTTGACATAACATTAATATCAGCTATGCTTCACAAAGGAACACATCTAAATGTTCACTTCTGCTGAACAAACATGCAACGTGGAAGTCTCCTTTATTTTCCATTGAAAATACATAGCATTCGAAAAGGCATGCTGCCTTTGATGAACATACTTGATAAACTCTCTCAGATTTTAAAATTTAAAAACATTTTTTTTCATTTGGAAAAAGGAGAGAAAATCCCATGAAATTCTGATGAAATTGTTCACCAACGACCAGCTGGCTGAGACCAGTTTAAATTCCACACCCAGGACACAAATATGAGACGGAACATTCTGGACATTTCCCTTGCTTTTTTCAACAATCACACCCTCCCCAACATTTCACTCAACTTAAGTATATAACAATATGCATATAATTTTCAGCCACGTAATTAAGAATTTCATGTTCCTAGGTGACATTTTAAAAAGCTGTGTGCATGCATATATACATATAGACAGGTAGATGAATAGATACCAGTATTTATGATATAGAAGTGACCTTAAAGAAGACAGAGCCCTCTCTGATAGAACTTCTTTCAACTTCATCTTAGGTAAAGAGTAAATTGTTGACGCAATCCATGGCTAATTTAACACCAGCCACAAATTTAAGATAATGCAGACAATAATTCACTTACTTATATGGCACATGCTTAGCACCATTAATTAAAGCCAGAATTACATTGCCCAGGGCAGAGAGTGACAGACAGAGAGAGCCTCCTCCATCTCGGCTCTTGCTCAGCACTTTTTCACAGCTCCCTAGATCAATAAGATGCAAACGGCTGCGTCCTCCAGACACTAAAACAAAAAGGGGGAAAAATGTTTGTATTTCACATTCTTGCATGGACTTGAGCCAACCTTGGTATTCAAAACATATTCAAATTAGGAAAATAATGATTACAGCACGGGATAATGACCAAAATAAATATTAATAGTACAGAAAGCAGATATTAGCCACAGTTACCAAAGTTAAAGGTGTCTTCATTGGCTTGAGAGTTGACATCACTTTTTCTAAGTTTATCACAAATTGTTTAAATTAACCCAAACCCACATAATTTAAAAATAAACAGTATGGTAAGAAGATTCATACTTCCTCCTTTGCCACTCTTCTCCATGCGATACTGGTATATGTGAAGAGTAAAGAGCATATGTGAATTCCTCCTATCCTCTTCCTCACATTCAGGTTTGCTGGTACTTCTGGCAGCAATTGCAGCATCAAGGAAAAAGGCAGCTTTCTCTGCCGTCGGAGCCCTTAGCTCACTTTGGTTTTGAAGCTTGAATATAAACAGGAAAAGAACTAATTAGCAAAGGGGCATTTTATTATTTTTTTGCTGAACTAGCTTAATCTCTTGGGCACTAAGGAAAACAAATATGTACACCATGGGAGAAAGGCTTATAAATTAAAAGTAATTTTTTTTCCACTGTCTTACAAGTTGTCATAATTGTTGTCAGATAAAAGAAAATAAAAAGCAGAGGAAAAGCTGGCTCAGAAAAATCTATGTTGTGATATCCATTATACCTGGGTTCCACATATTGGATCTTCTCTCAGATAAACCCCAGGAGACTGGCCATCCTGAAGGCTGCCAGTGGCTACTTCAGCTAATAAATCCTTAAGGTTTTCATCTTTGCCACTGATCTCCACAGCAGATACTCTAATAGAGAAACGGGTCCCAGTTTTTTCTTTACGTTCATTGATTAATTTGAAGAGCCAAGAAATTGCACAGGGGATGATACCAAGGCTTTGTGTGGAGTTATCTTTCCCAATCATGGTAAAAGATTTTCCTAGAAGGAAAAGATGAACATGAACTTATTCACTTTTCTTTTACAAGACAGTGTCTGTTCATATCACCACTGTACATTATATGCAATGCCAATCACTGAAAAGATAGTAGGAAAGAGTAAATGCAAAAATGCAGACTATTTAATTATTAATCCATTGCTATTTATTCAATTAGGTTTGTAATTTTTTAACTTGGACCCACAGCAGATTAATGTTAAAAACACCTCTGATCTTTTGATCTTCATCACAATGCACCTATACAAACGTACTCTTGAATAAGCTAATCTGATGTTACATTCTACCTTTTCAAATTAAAACTTACAATCCCAGTGTAGAAATAAACCATGATAAGTTTGCAAAGCTAATTAAAAAGAAATTCTAATCTATTCATATACTCTAGGTTTATTGTTCCAGGAGCTGACAGCATGTAATTACCACACTGACATAGTAATTAACTGTAACGAATTTGGGAGCTCACCAAGCTTGACGTGACCAAAGCAAAATATGCAGCCATCTGCACCATTCACAACAGACTGGATTACTTCTGCTACTGTTCCAGAGCATACCTCAGCCTGAAAGAAAGATTGCAGACAAATAAGTAAAAGAGCATACACTGCTGTGTTTTTTACTGTTCTTCTGTAATGAAATAAATTTGGAGGCGCAATATTCTCCCCATTTTTATGGCATCTCTCCTATTATTTTTGCAACTATCCTGTCTCCAAAAAAACAAAAAAAACCCCCAAACAAACAGTAAGAAAACATGGTACTCCAGCCTAAAATAGTTTCCAGCTCTATTAAACCAATTTTCTTGGAATATTGATTCTATGACTAATGTAGCAAACTGAATGCTATCCAACCAGGCTTCCTGCTGGTATAATAGCTTAGCCAAGGCTATTCAGCAATAGTAGCAACTCCACTGAAATTAAGCTGCTCACGAGTGCTCACAGGAATTAGATGTTTGGGAGAAAGTGCATTAAGATCCATAAGACTTCATATCATAGTATCACATTTTCCTTTTCTAGAGGATATGTTGTTATCCATAAAGAGAACTTGCTAAAATATTTGAGCATGCTAAACCCAGTTTATCCACGTCAGCCAAGGTTTCAATTATAGAATAAGATGATCTGTTAACTACAGCAACTATGGCCAGGGGAGAAGGCTGGTGTAAATATGTAAGTACAGTGAAATGATAAGGCTCTGTTTGCAGGTGCATGGCAGCAAGCTGGCCTCAAGCAATAATGCCAGCACAGAAGTGGCTACACTCTCCAACATCACCCAGAAATACCACAAACAGGCCACCCAGTAGGCCAGCCCCAAGGATCTGAAAGAGCTTAGTCCAAACCAAGGGTCTGCAACCTGAAGGATGGGTGCCAAAAACATCAGAAAAGCAGGCTATGACCAGACACTTTGCAGCAGGTCTGGCAACACAAGTAAGAAAGAGCAACTTCCAGTTCTGGGCTAATGTCAAGATCATTGTTGCTTATATCTGCACAAAGACACTGTGAGGTTATGCGAGATCTAAAATCCAACCTCCTGAAGTGGTTAGCATTGTTTTAGGCATTGATGTCTGTGGGAAATTATTCTCCATTTTTAGTGTTTGCCTAGAAATCAGACCTAATAGATATTTTCATATATCTAGACTGGGACCCAAAAGATTAAACGAAACCCTGGAAGAAGATCTGAGGGTGGTATTCCAAACTCGATATTTTCATGTTTTCTCAACCTTAATATGCCATTTTCATTTTGGATGTTTGGTGGTTTCTTTCACCCTGATTTTTTTTTAGCAGTTCCAACCTAAAGTCATTCTTCATAAGCTGCTGAATTTGTGGTTCTTTTTAAAGCTGTTCTAGTTTTGGTTTTGTTTTTTGGGTTTGTTTGGTTGGTTGGTTCATTTTGTTTTCCCTTATCCAAAGATTGTTCCCAGTGGAAATGAATACAATCTCACCAAATATACTGCAGCCCACGACCCCTGCAAATACCAGCCATCCTGTCTGTGTATCAGATTTCAGGTCTGGGCTACTCCTGTAGAAATACACTGTTCTGCAGACCAAAAGTAAAACTTGCTCCATCAGCAGCACAACCATGAAGACAAAGTTATCAGTCAAAAACACAGTATAAACAAACTGGAAAAGTCAAGGAAAATATAAAAGCATGGCAATGTCATAGGTTTATCTGTATCTCTTCTCCTAATAAGAACATTTTGTTTAATGCTAAGCATGTTTATTTCCTACTGAAAGCAGTAGGGAAGGGCTTTGTTTCTGGGACATCAAATGGGTTAAAACCTAACTGTATGGAAAAGTGAATTTCAAATTGGCTGTGTGTCTTTCTCTAACAAGAGAAAACACAGGAAGATAATTTAGTCAGCAAATCCATCTCCCCAGCCATTATTCCTTAATTTTATATCTTGAATAAACCAAAAATGTAAGAATCTACCTACTTGTATATTAATCACCATGTTTTTTCAGGCATTAAAGTGACTCGTTCGAATAATATTCCCCAGAAACAGAAAGAGCTCTCCAGGCAATCAAATTCAGTGGGCATAAGAAGATTGAGGAGATTTATTTAAGTGAGTCCAGTACCTGCGAAGCATCTTGGGGGAAAACTGCATCAAAGGCAAACATCTTTGGGACAGCAACAACACCTCTTCTGTGACCTGCACTGGAAGCCCCACTTGCTGCTGGATCATAAAACGTGATTTGTTTTTTTCGTGGGTCTACCTTCAGAAAGGACATGGATTCTGATGTTTCATGTGCTCCTTGAGAAGGACAAATTCTTACCATCACCTTCACCTGCAAGAATTTAGAAGAAAGCAACAATTTGAGTTCCCAGCTACAGATAAACACATGTAAAGCATTCCTCCTAAACCCACTCCCCGTCCCATGACATATTCATTTGTAATATTTAGGTGTGTCAAAACAACCGTGAGACAAAAACAGAGCCAGATTTTCCACCCTGGTGTCTTCACTGAACTTGGTTTTGATAGTGCACTTTGTCCCTTTCGTTGGCTCTATTCCACCTTTACCACCTAGCTAAATAAAAGGAAACTCTCATCTCCTACCTTTCCAGAATTCAGTGTGATAAAAAGCACAAACCTGAAAATCAGTCTGAATAATGCAAGGCTCAGAAAGCAGCATTCAAATTCAAATCTAGAAACTTCTGATTCCTTGTTCACATTCTTCAAATGAAAAACAACTTCCCTTATAGTTTTCCCAGTCAGATGCCTTTATGCTGTCATGGCTAGGTCCTTTGGTGGTTAATTGCAGATTTAATGGGAAAGAAAGGGAGGGAAAAAAACTAAAACAAACATTAAAAGGTCGAAAAGCTTGTAAAGAAACCACTCACAAAGTACTTTTCTATTGCAGCATTGCAAATGCTGATTTCCTACACAGTGATTTTAGATAACAATTCTAGAGAGCTCAGGCATTGGTCATGATTTCCAAAGCAGCTTATGGGAGTCAAGTGAATGGGTCTCAGGAAAGTTCATCAAAGGCCGCACATCTGCTTCTTCTAAGCTTCCTGGAAATTGTAGTATTACATTGCAAAACAATGAAATACTGCCTCACACCCACTTCCAACCGTTTATCCTTAAGAAATTTTCCCAGGTCAGAGCCAGTATTTTTTGAACACCTTTCACAGAGAACGCAGGTGCTTGTTGAACAGTCAGCATTCAGTGCAGTCAGCACTCAGACTGCACTTCAAATTCTGTGTTTGTCTTGGACCCCTCACTGCAATTGGAGGTTCTGGAGATTGTCTGAAGGGCACAAAGCCCTTCTTTAGGATCTAAAGAATGAGTCTTCTGAGGAGTAGGTGAAGGAACTGGGATTCTTCAGCTTGAAGAAAAGGAAGCTGAGGGGAGACCTTGTAAGTCTACAGCTACCTGAAAGGAGGTAGCAGTTGTGTGGGTGCTGGTCTCTTCTCCTAAGCAACAAGCAATAGGATAAGTCTCAAGTTGCACCAGTTTTAGGTTTAGAGCAGGGGAGGTTTAAACTGGACATTTGGAAAAATGTCTCCACAGAAAGGGTTGTAAAGCACTGGAACAGGCTGCCTAAGAAAGTATGGAAGCACCATCCCTGGTGGTACTTAAAAGACATGTAATACGTGATTCTGAGGAACATGGTTTAATGGCAACCATGGTTTAATGGTGACCTGGCAGTGTTAGTTTACCAGTTGAACTTGATCATCTTAAAGATCTCTTCCAAACTACATTATTCTACAAGTCTAGCCCCAAGCTGGAAGCTGAATGGGAAAACTGTGCTGGAAAACATGCAACTCTGATAAAGTCTGATCCTCATTTTCATTAACTTTTTATCGCTAAATTTAACCTTAAGTCTGCCAGAACAGTTTCACTCCCACTTAATATGTTCCTGCAAGATTACATCATTAAAATGGTGTGCATCTACTACACTTTACACATTCTCTGTTTTTTTCACAAGAAAAAAAAAAATGTTGTCAGCAATACCCTGTCACTCCTGTATCCAGAGAAATAATGTCAAAAGTAGAAGCAAAGCTGAAAAGCTACTTCAGCACAGCACAACATGGGGAATGTAGGCAACAAACAGAGACTAGAGCAATCTAAGCCATCCTCTAGGAATGCCTTCCATATCAGATAGAGAAGCTGGAAAGGTGATGTCATACACACCTGCACGCAGTGGAAACAACAAAATGTAATACCCAAACCAGGATGATGAGTCAGTTCATCAGTAAACACTGCTGAACTGTCCCTGCCTTTATCAGATGGGGAGGGTTTGTAATTTGAAAATTTCATTTAGGTCCTCAACTGTTGGGTTTTTTCCCCATCTCCTCCTTTCTACAGGGGGTAAGCTGCACACAGGCATCTTAGCGTAATTACTCCAGCATTCTCACAGAAAATACTTTCCTCAGAGTGCTATAAAGCTTTTCCCCAATATTATTTTCCAAACAAAGAGTTTAAGAAATAACTGACTTCTCCAGTAAACACAGCAGGAGGCTCCACCAAATGTATCAGCAAATTCTTCCACCTATTGACTCAAGCAGTCCCTCGGTTTCAACACTTTTTCTTTCCCTTTTCATAGTGATATGAATATAAAAACCACAGTCTTAGAAAATAAGCAAATCTTAGAATAAATGAAACAGCTGCTTCAAAAGCAAAGTGCATCAGAGGTGACACACTCAAGGCTGTTTCCCCATAAAAGCTCCATGCAGTCAGCTTTGTATATTAGCCTGCTAGCTCAACCTTGACATGCTACCAAGGTGCTCAGAAAAATAACCTCCCTCGGGGAGGGAAAAAAAAAAAAAAACCAAACCAAAAACCTAGATAAATACGTAAGTACAAATGCCCACTTTAGGGTCACTTGATTAAAATTAATTTTTAAAATATATGCTGTTTTCCAAAGCACTTCTCTAAACAGTCCTTTCTTTTCTCTCTTCCACCTATTATTAGATTGTAGCAGCCAGAGCCTGGATAAGAGGAAAATTGGTTTACTCCTGACCTAAACAGCAAGTTACCTCCATCAGAGTGTTGCTTTCCCTAACACAAAGATGGATTCACCAACAGAAAATCCTTGTGTATCACATCAGCTTTTTGAGACCACCTCTGAAGCACACAAATACTAAAATAGCTTCCCATAATGTATCAGATCCCAAACTTAACGGGCCTCTAAGGTCATCTTCATTTTTACAGTGGAAGTGAGCTTTCAAGGCAGATGGGAGGGGGGAAGAGGAAAAGCAGCTTAAGGGAATTCCTCTTTTAGTGTTTCGCATATAAAAGCTGATTTGCAGAGTAGAAAAACACTGATTTCAAATTAGATCCTCTGCCCACTAAATCTGTCTAGAAGTAATGTACTCCAAAATCTGTAGGCATATAATGTGTCATAGTTATTCACAATGCTGAGCCAGACTGACTTCACTTAGAAATGAAGCAGAAAGGCTCATGTAAGTACCAACAAACACAAAGATTATTCAAACATATCCCTCAGCAACAGCAAAAACTAAGTGCAGGCAGATTCCAGGTGCATGCACTTTCTTCCAACTATATAAAGGAAAGATTCAGTGTTAAACTGTTAGTTCTTCTTGAACCTCTTGCCCTCCTGTGTTACAGGAGTGACAGGTTTATGTTTTCAGTTCTGAAGGTCATGGCGGTACTCTTCTGGGATAGGTACTGCAGAAAAAGCATCATATGACAGAGCCAGCATGGTTCCTGCATCTTCTCCTGGGTCTCTTTATCTAGTGGTAATACAAAAGTCATTGCTTACCCACAGAGACAGCAATGTTGCTGTGCAGGAAATCATCTAGGGCTTACAGGGAAGGGAGGATTCAAAAAAATGTGGCAACCTGTAAATCTTAAAGTGACTTTGGCCCACAACTAGGAGCAGCAATACCCGCACTGCATTCTAATGCCTTACTAATGAATTAGTAGAATTATGTGCAATGTTATTCATTTCAGGCCCACTCAGGACCACACCCTTGGTGGGCAGTTACTCAACAACATGGTCAGCTTTCAGGTGGTCAGTTTCAACTGCAGTGGTACCAGCTAGTGGTAACACCTGTACAAAGCAAAGAAAGACAAGATAAGGAATTTAGAGAAGAACAAATGAAGAAATGGAAGAATAAGATAGGTCTGAAGGTAAAGCAACAGGTCTGGGGGGCAGAGCGCTAAAATTAATGGCAAAGTGTGGGAGATAAACAGGGAAGAAAGAATTTAAAAAAGACAGTATAAATGTGGTGATTTCAGAAAAGTCATCTGAGGCCCAAGGCTTCTCTGCCCTGACCGCTGTTAAGACTCCTTAAGGAAATCCAGGATGCCATATCCACCCAGTGATGGAGAGTGATCCTTCCCTCTAGAACTGGAGATTTTTAGTAAGTCCTTTCACCCCCCCACACCCCCCCTTTTGTACATTTCTTCTTCAATGCCACAAGAAGATGTAGTGTGGAAGTATATCGTTATCAAGGATACAAGGATTTGTACATAGACATTCATATAGACACTGAATATTGAATAGATGATTAATAATGATGAGGCTGATCAGAAAATAGGATAGGTTTGCGTTTGGTTTCAATTTCTGCAAACAAAAATAAAAGAAACACAAACATCACAATACTTGCACATTACTAACATTCTTCTCAGTGCCTGAAGACAGTCTAAATCATGCAAACCACTGAAGTATCTCACTAATTAACTGACTCTAGACTGGTGGGTTTCATGCAATGGGGATTAACTCTCTACTGCTGTATTTTCCAAATTCATGTTTCTGCAGGAACCAGAAGGTCAACAGAATTGCTGAAGGAAATCCTATTAAAATCAAAGTGTAGGGAAAAAGAAGGTGGCAAATATATCCTGAGTATGCCATTAGAAGATAAATAATTTTAGAAAAGAAAATGAGCACTTTATTTGGAAAAACCCTAGAAATGCGTGGCACAAGGTCAGAGGCCCACCCCACTAACACAGCAGTGGGTGTAATTTTAACATTTACAGGCGAGGCTGAGAGAGAGATGCATAGCAAGTGAGGGATTTTTTAATTTTTGCTTAAAGTTTATCTGTCTATCAGCTTATAGTAGACATCAATAAAAAAGAAAAGTTACAAAATCAGTTATCTGCAAGCAAGAATTTATTTGCTCCAGCTGTGTAAGGGCAAACCCAGTGGAACGATGCTGAAACAAAAATCATATCACAGTTTCACACATGTGAGGTATTATATGGTAGATGAATTGGCAAAGGGCAGATTTCTGATTTAAAAATATGAGAAGGGAAGAAAAGGACAATGACTATGCAAGGCACTCTGAGGCTAAACACCATACAGTTTTAGTAACATCTGATGAGACCACTAGAGCACCACAGATCCATATAGTACGCTCAAATTTGTATGTTGGAGCCCTGAGCCAAAACTTCAGAGCCTGACATCTTCGGCTCTTATGGAAGTCAAATCCAGATGCATATTTAACAATTCTGACATAAACATTGGAGTATCTCAGAAACTGAGGAGTGTACATCCTAGCTGGTATCAGCTCTTTCTCCTCTTGTAGTCCTCTTCTTCCACTGCTAATGTCTACCTCTACCTAAGGGTCTCCTCTAAGGGTCACAAGGAGAGACTTTCTGTCACACAGCAGTTGCTGTTTCTGTCCTCTAACCTTCTCTAGTAATGCTGTCCCCATGTCCTCCCTTTGTGTGACTTCAGCATGCAAAGGGAGGTCTGGAAATCATGAAGCAGATGGAGCTGAGAAGGACAGAACAGAGGAGTAATACCAACCAAAATTATGGTCTGGCTTCAAGACTGGTCAAGATAGTGCAGAACATCAGGCATATGTCAGTTACAGAAAGCAGTTTTGGAGAAAAAGACAGACCAAAAAGTCATGAACCCCAAACTTTAAAGCAGCTTTCTGACAGCAAGACATGAATGTGAGACTAATGGCTGGAGGCAAGCTAGCAGTTTTGTCTAATACAGCTGAATTGAATAGAGCTACAGAAAAGTCACACATCAATGAGCACAGAGGCATGCATCGTCCCAGAAGAAATCATGTCCAAACTTGAGTTTGTAGAGAAAAGAGCCAGTGGTAGGAGAGAATGACACAATCCTACACAATTTTAGACAGAAAAAGCCACGAGACTGAGTCAGTCAGGTTCACATTGGTTATTATGTTGTAATCAAAACAGATGGAAGGGCTATTAGCTCTGAGACCAGGGAAAGGGGAAGGACTGTCTCACACTTAAAGAGCCAGACTATTTGAATTCTGTTCCTAAGGCTATCATGTTCTGTTCCTAAAATTATCATGGACCTCTACTAAGTGTTTTAGACAACAAATGCAAAAAAACACTCTATACGTGTCAGAAAGCTGATCATTCATCTTTCAATGAGATGCAGGATGCCAAATATTTTCAGAGGTTTAATTTGGGGTAGACATGTAGACAGAGAAGTTTCCACTAATTCACTAAAATAACTAGGCTCCATGGCATTTTGAATGCTGAGGAAATTAAGACCCTGACCCTGCCAAATATATTAGTAGAGGCATAACTGTAACATATGGTGCCCCCTTTGAAATCAGTGGATGTGTAATGTTCATAGTGATGCTTTGTTAGCGTTTGATACTTTATAGTTGTCGAGTTTCAAATCAAACATAATGAGAAAAAAAATAGTAGGAATTAATTTTAAAGCGTGCAACAATTTTTGAATACATGTGTTCGAGCCTTTTTGACAAAAACTCTGGGTTTGTATTTTGAGAAAGTGCTGGTGCTACACTGGAATCCATTTGAAAAATGCTGGCCATATTCTGTGATACAGCAGTGTCATAAGCCCTAAATGAACAAGCAGTTTGGTCTTTAGCAATAAACGTCATTATATAAAATTTGAATGGACACTAAACGTTCCTTGGAAACACAATCCTTGACAGGCATGGTGCAGCCAAGAAGTTAATTTTGTCCAATGCTCACTAAATGGTGTATACCAGCAGGTTAATTAAATAGCTGTGTTTAGACAGCTACCATTCTGAATTAAGATTTCTCAGCAAGAAATTACAAGGAATTCACATTCAGTTGAATAAAGACCATTTTCCAGTGAAATCACTTATTTTTTCAACTACAGTGTAAATGGAATTACAAAAGTCCTAGTTCGGAGCCAATATTTTTCATGGATTTAGTTGTAACTGACAGCTATATAATCCCTGATAAATTGCTTTACTGTGCATAGTTCTTTCAAACCTTTCATATACTGCCACTACCAATGGATGGTAAATTTATATGCAAAATTGCTATGCTAGCATAGGCCACCTAGCTCCCCTGGGAAAACCAAACAAAAAAAAAATCACTTCTGTATTGTAGTGTATTAGAGAAGAATTGATTCATAGAATGGTGAAGTTGGAAGGAGACCTCAAGGATCATCTAGTTCCAACCCCCTGCCATAGGCAGGGACACCTCCCACTAGCACAGGTCACTCAAGGCCTCCTCCAACCTGGCCTTGAACACCTCCAGGGAGGGAGCAGCCACAACCTCCCTGGGCAACCTGTGCCAGTGTCTCACCACCCTCACTGCAAACAACTTCCTCCTAACATCCAGTCTAAATCTCCCCTCTGCCAGTTCAAACCCATTGCCCCTTGTCCTGTCATTGCAAGACCTTGTCAATAGTCCCTCCCCAGCCTTCCTGTAAGCCCCCTTCAGATACTGGAAGGCTACTCTAAGGTCTCCTGGAAGCCTTCTCTTCTCCAGGCTGCAGAGCCCCAACTCTCTCAGCCTGTCCTCATAGCAGAACTGCTCCAGCCCTCTGATCATCTTTGTGGCCCTCCTCTGGACCCGCTCCAACACTTCCATGTCCTTCCTGTGCTGGGGGCTCCAGAACTGCACACAGGACTCCAGATGGGGTCTGAGGAGAGCAGAGTAAAGGGGCAGAATCCCCTCCCTTGCCCTGCTGGCCACGCTGCTCTTGATGCAGCCCAGGACTCAGTTGCTGTCTGGGCTGCACTCACACTGCAGGCTCATGTTGAGCTTTTCATCAACCCAGACCCCAAGGTCCTTTTCCTCAGGGCTTCTCTCCAGCCCAGATTCCCTACTTTACTCCCATAAGACATGAAGAAAACTATTTAATTTTTAAACAATTTACATAATTTTATCTATTTTTTTTAACATATTTTTGTTTAAGTAGTTCAAGGCTTTTCAGCAGGGATGTATGTATCTTGGATGATACACGACTACATATACTGATAAAAGAGTACTTAATAAGATGCATGATTTATATCATATCTTTGTTTCTAGTCATTAGGAAACAAGCAGCAATAAATATGACAAAATTAAGTACCTATTTGTTATCTGTCATCAAACCATCATAAGAACCAGTGAATGGGCCATACAGCACACCTAAGAAAACCCTGCACGATCAGTATATCAAGTTAGCAGTACCTCAGCTATAGCTTGGAAAAGCATAAATGAAAGTAGATGTCTTAAACACATAAATGGAGATGAGTATGCATATACCTGCCCAAAAAAAAAAAAAATCTGACAATCCAGATTCTCTTTAAATGCTCCACTTCCATTGTTTCACATAGGAGGATTCTGTCATTCTAACATAAAAAATTGACAGGACCCTTGAAAGAGACAAGCACTTCAAGTTCCTGTTGTAAGTAATGTAGTACTATAAAAGAATGAGCTGAATAGAACCACAGAAAGAAAAGAAAAAAAAACATTTTGCATAAAAAAGACTTCCTACCATGCTAAAGAAAAATAGCAAATTAGAATGCTACACAGCAGCTACTGTAAAAAGGATGTCTTTTTTAATACCACAATATGATAAATTATCTTAAGTAGCACATTAATGTCAGAAATTGAGCATAATCTAACTTCTTTCCAGTGACAATATTAAATGGCTTTCAGACGTCTTTTCTACTACTCTGACATTAAATTTAATAACACCCAGAGAGACCACAAAAATGATTCAGTTACAAGAATCATACTGTACTGGATCATTGCCTTTTAAGTAGGATTCAGCTAAATGATTTGGACTCTGATGTTTTTGGCACATTCAAGAGAAAGGTATGACATTTGCTACAAAACATTTATCAGTAGTGAGCAAAATTCCTTCAGTATCCAGTTTGAATTGGTAGTGGAATTTTCATTTGTCCATTGGAGTTCGATTATTGTTGATAATACAAAACACCGATCCCAGGCAGACCTACGGGATTTTGGGGTTTTCTTGTTTGGTTTTCTTTGTTGGTTTTGTTTGTTTTAATAAAAAACTTCTCCATGCTTGGTATTCCTGAATATTGACAAATCTGACAAGCATCTGTGTGAATGTGTAACATTTTGCACGCTTAGTAAAGAAAACGAAGCAAAAGGCTTAATTAAAAGTTTGTATTGCAGGACAAATCCACACACTTCTGCTGAAATTATTAAAAGGGGGAAAATTTACATCTGTGAAATGATGAAGAAATTAATGAGGCATTTATTTCCCACATTCCATGAAAATACTTGAAACCATGAGAAATCACAAATAGAAATTGCAAAGCATGCATACATCTCTGATGTATTGAGTCTCTACATTTATTCAACCATAAAATCCATATAGCAATTTCACTGCAGCAGAACTGTATGATACATATTGAGAAGAAATTAAGGTCTTGAGCTCAAATAATCAATAACTGAGTTCAAATGCAAGAACTAGTCATCATGATCCCTACCTTCAGCACATTCCTACCTCCCACAGCAGTTCTCACCATGGACAGTTACTGCACTTGTTATAGTCTTGCATTTTACATAAAGCAAGGCTTCAAGCCTCTTCTTTTCAGATGTCCATCAAGATTACAAGCTCAAGACAAGGTCCCACAATCAGTAATAGGATCTGTCCAATAAACAGCCAAGATAGTCCTGATGCTGCCTAAGCTCAATTTAGTCAGTACGTTAGATTCAACTGTCCCTTCATCCAGTTCAGAATAACTCTTATTCATGTGTTTAACTTTGGAAAAAAAAAATTACTTAATGCATGAGTAAGTTCCTCACTGAATCAGTGCTTTGACCAAAGGAAGTTTATCTGGTGAGATAAGCCAACAGTCATGGTAGGGCATCTTTGAAAGAATGACAAATAAGGAAGGCAAAATTCCAGGAGTGGATGTTAACTTGCCTGGTAAGTTTTTTTCCAAAGGATTAGGCTTATTGGGGTTCAAGTCTGTATCAGAAGCAAAACACACACTGCTGGTGCTATTGTATGCTGTGGGTTTAGAATCCAGCTCTTACGTTGCTCAGTCACAGCAATAGCTCCCCTCTGAGAAGGTAATTTTAAAATAAATACATGGAAAAGTAGAGAAAATCATCACATTTCCTTAATTGTTACCATCCTCTATTAAACTTCTCTAAAGATGTTACCTCAAGGAAGAAGCCCTGTAAAGAAACAAAATATCAACAAGTGGCTACTATTTAAGCACTATGAGCCTGAAGCAGCACACATATTTATATCACTTATTCTTGGAGACCCTCTAACATTAAAGATGCTTCATCTTTTTGCCTCCTGAACAATCAAGTAAGTACTCTTCTAAAAGTTCAGGCTTCTTTGCTAACAAATCTAACGCTGTATCATCTACAATGGCTGGCAGAATGGGTTATGGTCATGCCTGATTTCCTTACAGCTTATCATTTATACATGCATAATTAGGGTTTCTTTTTTACATTCATCACCTGATGAATACAAAAGTTCATCTGCCTCTTTATCCACTCAGTAACTTCAGTGTCATGACACCTTGGAAAAGTCTTTACAGTCAGTTTTGCCTTTGGCTGCTCCAAAGGCATAGCTACACCACCCAATTCAAACCATTTAGGAAAATATCAAAGAGCATGGACTTCCATATGACACCACTGCTAACTTGGCTTCAGTGTGAAATCTCTTCTCTTGTTTCTTACCAGTCATTAAGCCACAAGAGAATATACAACGGCTTAGGCTTTTTTTTAAAGAAACTTAAGTCAGGGCACTTGTCAAAAGCTTTTGCAAAATCCAAATACACTCTATCAGATCAATCTTACTCAAATGCTTGCTGGCTCTTCTGCAGAACACTAACACGTGTACCACCTACAAAATCTTTATCAACTGATCCCTACTATACCACAATAATCCCTGCTTGGTAATTTCTATCTTTATTTTTATTTCAACCACTTTGCCCAGTTTCCTGGTCTGAAAGTCACCCTTACCCCAGGATACTTTCAGATTCCCTCTGGAGTCTTTTTTTTCCCCCTTTTCAACTCCAAAGGGACGCGACTCTTTCCACATTCCATTCCTGTGTCACTTATAATTTATTGAATAGCAGATAAAGACAACCCTGAGCATCAATGAGGGGAAAAAAATGTCACAAAATACCATTGCAAGGGAAGTATAGAAAGCAAATCACATCAGTCATTCTAAATGCTTCAACATATTTACGCTAAGCTTTCAAAAGATTTACAAAATAAATGAGACTACCTAGAGTGTAGCATTACAGATAATAACTAGTTGTAGTATTCAGGCCTTACTCATTCACTCACAATAAATGGTATTTCCACACAGGTGATATATCATTCACCTCATCAACTTTTCATAAAGGGAGCCACATTGCTCCTATTAAAGTATCTTGGACAATTCATGGGTTTCCAATGTGTTACTCTGTTTTTTACTCTTGCACAACTTACACTCTTCTTACAAGAAGGGAATGAAAACTTGTCAACCTATCTGTGCTCAGAGAAATTACCCCCTTGAGGAGAATAAGGACTGGTCCTCGAGGAGTTATTCTCAGTTTAGTACGGCAAACTTAGACAGCAACTGAGCAGCCCATCAGCACTGCTGTGTTCTTACCTGTACAGCTGAAACCAGCGAGGAACCAGTCCTCCACATTTTAACTAACCATGAAAGACAAAGCAGCAAGCAAGCCAGGAGGTGAGGAAGGAAAAGCCTAGCCCATCGGCTGCTTAAGCCACAGTAACCACAGAGTAACAATAAGGTGAGGGATGCCATTGACCTGGGAACAATCACACAAACCAAGAGCAGCACCAGCCACAGATGCTGCTGTAGGAAAAAATGATTCCAGAATCCATCACTGATTCTGTCCCCAGTGTGTATCTTCTACTTATTATCACACAGACTGCAAGAAAAAGATGAGGAAAAAGATAACTGGATAAGTGTAAAGTAAAAAGCCATTAGATGTGGAGGGACTGAAGTTAACAAACCACCACAGCTCATGTGCCAATGTTTGCTGATTGTTCCCTCAATTACTAAGATACTTAAAGGACTGAGGAAGAAGCATAATTACTTTATTCCCATCATCCTCCTAATGAGATACCAGCTGACTAAATCTTGATCAGCAGAAGCTGGTGAAGAGGAAATTATAACGGAGAATGTTACTATACAGTAGGCTAGATGCTACCAAAAGCTACTTGGCACTGCTCAGAGGTGGTGAAGATGTAACTGTTTAAGTACTGAAAGGATATCTCCATAGGACTGACACTTCCCCTTTGACAACAAGTTCTAAGAACTAAGATACGTGAGATTTCATTTATGCAGAGTCATAATTAAAATACATATATAGCTGGCAGAGTTTTTTGTTGTTTGGGCTGTTGGCTTCTTTTTAATGGGTAAATGTAATTTGTGAAGCTGCAAAAGAGGAATCAGTTAAGACAGGCATTTAATAGATATTGCATATTTTGAACTGCAGGTTGGAGAAGATGCCTATTTACTTTGTCTTTTGAGGAGCACACCCCATCACCATTTGGATGGTCTAGAACTTAAGAATTAAAAAGCCAATTTGAAAGGCAGAGAGCTCTTATTCTCTTCAGCACAGCAGAACAGTGTTCCAGATCATGGTGAACAAGTACATAGAGAGAAAGACACAGCTGGAACCTTGGGCTCAAACAAACAGTATCTTCAATAATGTTTTCAGCTGAGAGGTAAACAACAGAGACTTTTGAGGATCAGCAACAGCATGCTGATCCATGATGTCTGGAAATTCTTGATGTAGTGTGCCAGGCAGGAGAGAAATACCACCCACATTGCCAGCATGTTACACATCTATGCCATGTTGAAGGAGAATCTTACACAGCTGAGCAGCATAGCTGCTCAATGTCCTGCCACACCCATGGCATTCTGATATTGCTCCTCCCTTTGAAAATCCTTTGCTGTACTCACTAATGAAGACCACATAAGCCCAAGAATATAATCTCCTATCATCTAGGATCATATATTTGATATTTAATAACCGTCGTTGATCTGTTTGAAGACATCAGATAAACAAGAGCTTTCCACAAGGCATAAGTCATGCTGACAAGTTCCACCAGCCACCCTCAAAGCACAGAAAAAAGGCTGAAGTCTCTTTGCTACACACAGGTGCAAGCACAAGTGTAATGAGGTGCAGAGTTTTCTTGAGCTGCACGGAGATACAAGTACGCTTTAAAAGCCTTCCTAAAGCAAAAAGCCTCAACAATGCCATGCTCCCTGTTATTTCTGTTGCAATGAGAAGTCCAAAACCCCATGGAGAAGAGGTGAGCACAACAAATGAGCTCTGCTAAAACTCACACATAGATTGTTCCTTAGCAAACCTTCCTCCATCTGGGAATCTTTACCTTACTGTGCAAGGTTTGCTGTATTCCACTACATCCTCTTTTCTAACACTCCAAGGAAATCCCATTTTCATCTCTGCATTTCCAGATGCTTAAAATAGCTCAAATCACCCCTTTGTTTTACATTTAACACAAACTCCCTACCTTATGAAATACAGAGTATTTTCTGTGAGCAACTGTGTCAGCTATAGGTATTTAGGCTGACAACTTCATGTAAATGCTGATTTGTGTGGTTACTTAAGGTGTGTATTTTAGCTTTCCTGTGCACATTACATACTCCAATTCTATCTTCAAATGCTAATCTCTTGTAACCTATGGAAATAAGTATCCAGGCTCTGCTGTGTGGGTGATTAAACAGTCATGAATATGAATAAAGCTATAAGTAATTGGGTTGGGGTTTAATTACTTTTAAATAAAATTAGCAAATATTTTTACCATTTGAAAGGTGGTGTGTTTCCTAAGTTGGAGAGACATCTATGTGTCTCCTGCTACTTCATTTCCACACTCCTCATGCACAATGACATGTGAAGTAGAGGGAAACAAAACACCCTCAATGTATCTCCTTAATGTCAGCAGACACACACAGCACCAGTGGCTGAGCCTCACTGGCAGCGCAGGGTCTGCTTCTGCCAAAGGTAAAGCCTGTGTGTGCATTGGGTTTGGACCAGTGATGTCAAAGGAGATTTTGTCTCTTTAATAGAGGGAAGGACAAAATAACCTTTGCCAATGCTGTTGTCAGTGACATTAACTTCAAGGATACTGACACTCTAGCACTGAATTTGTGTTAAGCCTGCCACCTCCTTCCAAAGTCAGCAGAAGATGCAGCTTGCAGGCACATTCAGATGGATGTGACCCTCTCTCTATCATGGTTCGTTTCTTCCCTTGAGCTTATGCAGCCTATTCTAGGCTGAAAGCTTCCAGCCCTGTTAAAATTCGTCTAGAAATCTACTTTTAAAAATTGAAATCCAGAGTTACCTTTCCAATGCCAGGGTTGTCCTTGATTTTGGACACAGCTCTCAGAAGGCATGGTGGTGCTGGGGGAGGGCAGAGCTGCAGGATGCCACTAAAGTTAGTAGCATAAATAGAGAAGTCGTGTGTGTGTGGCAGGGGCGGATGGTATTTCTTTCTCTTCGAAGACAGGTTAAGCTTCTGTGCTGCTCTGTATAAAAGTAATAGCAAGAAAGGACAACGTTACTAGGTGTTAATGAGAATCTGGACCAGACAAACAGATGCTCCTTGTCATCACTGCCTGCTTAACAAATCAAGTCATTGCACTCTAATCTGATTTCATAAGGACAAACCATCAGGAGACTAATAGAGGGAAATATGGGTAGGAAGATTCTGGCAAAAGATTCGGTTAATTTCTCCCCCAGTAGAGTTTCAATTATAATCTAACTTTCCCCTCTTTCCCCTAACAGCTTGACAGCTAAATCCTAAAATGCTAAACTCTCACTGACGTAATAAAAAGCTGAAATAATCCCCTTGTCACTGGCAGGACCAGATGGACTTTGCTGGTGATAACATTACAAAAGTGATTCTTTGTACCCTACGAGTTAGTCAAGGCAGAGGATAACACTCCAGGTCAGCTGAGCTCAAGACACTCTCTTGTTGGCTGCACCGAAAATCCCTAGATAACAGAGAATTTCCTTCAAGACAGATTGGGTTTTCCTCCTCAGTTCCATTTTTTCACATTAAAAGGGAAAGCTATTAAAAAGACATGCTTTAATGTTCTGAATGATAATGATCCTACTTTTGAAATGCAGGACTTCAAAACAAGACAAAGAAGATAAAAATTAAAACACACAATGTAAATTGTAACGTTTTTCCTTGTGAGTAAGAACAGGAATATAACCAGGTTTTCTGCTATTCCACATCAGCAACAACAAACAGTATAGCAAGAAACAAGACCAGAAACTCAACTCCACTTCAAAACCAACATGAGAAAAACAACCGTCCTGCAGAGTTAAGTAGAACAACTATATATGTTAGTGAGCACACCCTGAGTGACTGGGGATGGCAGTGAGGGTGAAATCTCAGCTGTGTCAAAGCCAAGGAAAGATTTGCCACCTGAATAAGATGTTCAATTTGCCCCTGAGGTTCTCATTAGATAGCTCACCCTTAGATTCATATCATAAAAATACAGAATCACAGAAATATTTAGGTTAGAAGAGTCCATCGAGATCATCAAGCCCAATAATTAATCCAGCTCTGACAGGTCACCACTAAACTATGTCTCTCAGTACCACATCTACACATCTTCCCAATAACTCCAGGGATGGTGACCACCACTTTCCAGAGCAGCCTGTTCCAGAGCTTGACAACAGTTTCAATGAAAAATGTTTCCATAATGTCCAACCTAAATCTCCCCTGGTACAACCTGAGACTATTTCCTCTTATCCTATTGCATGTTTCTTGGGAGAAGAGACCAACATTCACTTCACTATAACCTCCTTTCACATATCTCTCCTCAGCCTCCTCTTCTCCAGGCCAAACACCCCCAGTTGCCTCAGCAACTCCTCGTAAGACTTGACTTCTAAACCCTTCACCAGCTTTGTTGCCCAGCACTCCAGCACCTCAAAGTCCTTGTAGTGAGGGGCCAAAAACTGAACTCAGTACTCAAAGTGCAACCTCACTAGGGCCAAATACAGGGGGACAATCACTTCCCTAGTCTTGCTTGCCCATACTGTTCCTGATACAAGGTAGGATGCTGCTGGCCTTTGTGGCCATTTGAGCACACTGCTGGCTCATGTTCAGACAGCTACCAAACAGCACCCCTAGATCTTTTTCTTCTAGGAAGCTGTCCAGCTACTCTGCCGCAGGCCTGTAGTATTGCATAGGGTTGTTGTGACCTAAGCACAAGGTCATGGCACTTGGTCTTGTTGAACCTTGGTGACCTTGGGCCATCAATTCAGCCTTTCCAAATGCCTCTGTAGAGCCTACTTAACTTCAAGCAGATTGACATACTCACATAGCTTGGTGTCATCTTCAAGCTTATGGAGGGTGCAGTCAATCCACTTGTCCAGATCATTGATAAAAATGTTAAAGAGAATAATCTCCAACACTGAGCTCTGGGAAATACCTCTTGTGACCAGCCACCAACTGAATTTAATTCCATTCACCACCACTCTTTGGGCCTGGCCATCCAGCTAATTTTTTATCCATCAAAGAGTACACCCATCCAAGCCATAAGCAAACAGTTCTTCCAGCAGAACACATCCACTGTGCTACCTTTTCACATTACTTTGACTGGTTGTTAAGCTAGAAAAAGGCAAAGTGTTACACTGCTGGCATCTGTGGGTAACATGAGATCATGCTACTGATACCAAGAAGTTTTCTAGGATCAAATTTCTGTTTTGGCCTATATTTGCAACATAAAAGCTTGTAATTTTGTACAAATTCATTGAGAAATATGTGAGCAAAACCACCCTCTTTTTATACAATGGCTACTTTATATTTTCATCCTGTCTTTCAGCCCAGGATCTTCAACTACTCTTCAGTGAGATCAAACTGGCACTAGCATCTGTGAAGTATTATAAGCAACAGACATATGGATAACTAAGGCAGTGCTTTGCTGTCATATCTAATTCAGGGTAAATCTAGACCCCTAATCGTGCCACAAAACTTGTTGTCAGGCAGCCTGAGGCTGAGTTAGATTAGTAAGATGATCAGGGAAGTAAACTCTTCCTTTGCTTGTACTTATGGTAGCATAGAAGCAAATATGAACACCGAGAGCAGAAGGCTGCACATTTTTTCCCATGAGCACTACTGGCTTCAAATGAATTACAGTACAAGGAACTGTCTGTGTCTCAGGAGCAAATTCACTCATCTGGGTCAAGATTTGACAGCTAGCCATTATGAGGGGCAGGACTTTCAATACAGATCTCCAAAATTCACAGTCCTATGCTCTGTATTCCCAAACTTGCATGTTGAACCCTTGGACCTTTCAAGTTCTTCAGTTTCTGGAGATGCAGACCACCTACACACTGCCTTCTCCCTCTACAAACACTGCAGTATTTAGAAAAAGACAAAGACTCATGTGATGAAAACATCAGGTTCTAATTCCAAAGTCAGAGGGAGCGAGAAGCCACTATCTTGTGTGGGACAAGTTGTTGGACTTCTGCCTCTGAGGAAAGAAGCAGCTTTTGACTCCTGCTACATCCTGAAAGCAGCAGGAACGGCATCCCACAGTGAAGCAAAACACTGCGAACATGGGTTTTTACACAAAGTTAGGATTTTGGTGGCAATGAGAACTGATTTAACTGTCTAAATCTCAAATCCCCTTGCTAATACCTCATTCAGTATGAAAACATATGCCTGAAATAGGACACCAGGCAAACAGTTGTACAACTTCACTATGGTTGCAGCTGCACGTTAGAACCATAATGCCTTCTAAATTATATGCAGCTTATTGTGCAGAAAAGAGTCTCTACCTGTTGGTGCTTTCATTGTGGAACTCAAAACAGTCATTACCCTTTATCCCCCACTACCAATTAACAATTGTGATTATTATTTAATCATCTCGCTGATTAATATGAAATATAGTGTTTATTTCCTTGTTTACATCCTATGATGCCTTGTTGAAATTATAAAAAGTCCTCAAGAGAGTGTCTTCAAAGTGCAATCAAGATACACATTAAATCCTGATGAAATAATTGTTCCTTCAATAGATCTGGCTGAAGGAGCTCCACTGGGAAACATACATGAAAGAGGATGAGAAGCAAAGGACAAATTTACTCAGAGATTGTATATTCAAGCACCTAAGCATGCACTAGCACTCAATGAATAAGCAAACCCCAAAAGACTAAGCTAAGAAAAGCATATACAAACAAACAAATAGAAAATTCAGCCTTTTTAAAGTATAGCATCTCTCAAAATAGCTCAGTAACAATTTCGGACCACTTCAAAAAGCAGATCTAAGATACCAAATGCCTTCCTAGTTGCCTTAACTTCCCCACCAAGAAAGAACAACTTCCAAATTGTTTTAATTAGTTCTATTCAACTTGTAAATAGTTTCAACACTATTCATACACTTTCTACATCTCCACTGAACAAAGGACAGTGCCATATGCTAGTTAAAGCAATTCACTGCTGTAGTGCTGATAAGGCCTCTTCCTATGAGTCTGAAGTGCCACAGTTTTACTAAGAAATTTGGCAAAGGGACTACTGATGTCCATGTGAGATAACAGGAAACTGAAAAAGGAGAGGAACTGGAGTAGCTGTTGCAGAAAATAATCAGTGCTTTGATGGGCAACAAGCCAGCTGCACTAATAATGATGTTTTGGTTCACATTTGAAAAACATCTCTTCTCAGGCAGCAGTGCACAAAGTTTAATTACAACCTGTGTGTCAGTGCAGGAATTACTTTACCCAGCATTAAATGAGGTTGTTTCTGGAGCTGGAACATTACAGACATTTTGTATCAGCATTATCAAACAGCTTGTTGGGTTAGGTTTTGCTTGTTGGTTTGGGGTTTTCCTACAGGGAAAACTTAAGGTTCTAATGAAGAGAACAGGGCAATTTAGGCAAAATTAAACATCACTAGCAAACTCTAGACTCTGAACACAAATTGAAGTAACTGTCATACTCAGCTCCTACAAAAAGCACAGTTAATTCTTTAGCTACTACAAAGTCAGTTGTATAGCCACCTTCATGTGCTTTGCTTGGGTTCCTGGACTGCTCCAGCAAAAAGCAGCACATGGGAACTCATTAATCTTTATGTGCTTCCTCCAGCACCAACAATATACTTGGTGTCAAACCAGCCAGGTGCTCATTAAGCTGAAATATAGGACAGACTGTTTTGAACATAGGCCCAATTAAATTAAACAAAATCCAACTTCACAAAACTCCTTACTTCAGTAAAATTCATGAGACAGGGAGTCACTTCTGAGATGCTCCAGAATGCTGGATTTTCTGCAGTCCTTATCCAACAACCCATTACTGACCTTACATCTATATTTCCAGTTCTCTTTTTTCCCTCCAGTATTCCTTTTCTCAGAAATTTGTCCCTTGGAGACAAGGAAGACAAAGCTTACATAAACTGAGCCCTTTTTGCTTAGCACCAGAAAGAGAGAAATCAGGCTCATAACAGATAACTTGCATTAGGAGCCTGTGCTGGTTTGAGGCTAATTGGAATGTTTTAATGAGAGAAATTAGATCATTGGTTGTGAAAATAACCAATTGTGTGCCATGTCTATTTCTGATTTGTTTCTTTTTCTCAAATTTTATCTTGCACAGGAGGAACTCACATCCACCTTCAGCATCACAGTGGACTGTCTGACCTTCTCCAGTATTGCCTTCTGTTTCCTCACAGGGAAAATGATGACCTGTAAGGAATACTATGCAAAACTTAAGCATTACCGTCATATGTTTTTCTGGGTATTTTCCACCTACCTCGACTCTCTCCATTCCCTCTCCACCAAGTACTCTTCTACAAAATATTCTTGCAAGGGAAAATAAGATCCACACTCTTCTGCCTCTCTTCCAATTAAAGCATGAGAGACACTCATGTATATTATTTTTACCTATGGCTGTGAGATCTACTGCCTGCATTTTGCTTAACTCTTTCCATCTTTAATAGAAGATGTCTTTTAAGATGCTCTGGAGAGTTCTTTTCTCATAGCAAGGTGTTACAGTGGAAAATAAAACTAATATATGGCACATGCAGGGGTACTCAAATATCAAATGACAAGGGACAGTCTCTAACCTGCTCTTTCTCCCACATAATTTACAGATTACTAGGTTTTCTGCCATGCACAGATGAGACCACTGAGAAAGAACATGGCCAGATCAATTACATAATGCTCAACATTTAGGGAATAAGACTGTGCAACAACAGTAGCTACAAAGCCTGCCCATTAAAAGAATGGTCTAATTTTTATTCTAAATTCAGTCTATGTAGTTAACATGACATTTCAGCTATTCTGATGTACAGCAAGCTGCTTCTGGTTTACACTCAATGCACACGTTCTGCATATTATGGCTGTGAAAGTAAACAGCACAATTTAAATCCCTAAAGAACAGTGATCCTTCTTGGCATAATTTCTCCGTGAAAAAGAAAAAGAGATTTAAAACTCTCCTAACCATGCAAAATTATAATTTATTTTGCTTAATGCTTTGTGGAATTTATTAGGCTTCAGAAGGAAGAGCGATACAAGATACACTCTGAAACACATACTAGAAATGAATAAACCAAGATAGATAGAGAGGGCTTAATCAACACTTGAGTTTACAAATTGCCACAAGTCAGAAATAGAACTGGGAGTCCTGTTTCCCACTTTTAAGCTCCATTGACAAAAATAATGAAAGAAAACTTCTGCACATTCACTTCAGCATGACTCACTACATGTTAACAGTTTTAGTGTCATTAGCTAGCCTTATCTTTTAGGGATCATTGCCATTATTCATATTGTGAGAATGCTTGAAGGCTTCACTGAAAGAGTCAAGGCCAAATAAGTGTACAGTCCAAGCCTTAAATACCCTGAACTTTGGAGTTTACTCGAGAGTACATGTGCTCAAGAGTTCTGATTTGATCTTGATAGACATGATCAGAGGGCTGGAGCAGCTCTCCTATGAGGACAGGCTACAAGAGTNGAAACTTTTATCCTGATTCTTAACCTTCCGGGAAGCTTGCAAAATTACGGACAAAGGTTTAGGCTGGGAATCAGTTTATTCTAAAGCAAGACTTCTCCAAACTTTCCCAGTTCCCAGCCCAGTAAGGTATCACTCCTCTGCCACAAAACCAATATCCCAGACCATTTCCACTGTAAACCAGATCCAAAGGAGGCAGTGGAAAGTCAGTCTGTCATTGTATCTACAGTTCCAGTTATTGTTTCTTTAATTACTTGTTAATACAGACAACAAATACACGGATGTCCTACAATACACCCTCCTGCACTATGCTCTGAGCCTTCCACAACTCACAGAACAAACTTGGTTGGTATTATTACTTCTATTATGATTAATACTGTTTGATTTGTGGTTCTAAAATTAGAAAGGTAGCACAATGAAGAAGGGTATTTGCTACCCAAAATCCCAGGCAAACGTAAAAGAGGTATCCATTTGCACTAACAGCATTTGATTAGGAAAATAAAATCTGGTTCAGAAAGAGACATTTTTAAATAGAAAAAATCAGAATGTCTAAATCTGTCATGAAGGTTTGGAAAGGACAGGCACTAACTGTAGTAATTTCTGTTCAAAGAGTCACTTATAAAGTACTCATTAAATTTTGAGGTTATGGTCTATTCTTCCCTATAGAACAAGATTACCAGGATCCTGTGATGTATATATAGCTTCAGGAGAATGTAAAAAGACTTTCCTCACATTAGCACCATTATACAAATACAGCACCAATCCTTTGTTTGCTTAGATGTCCCAGCAATGCTGTTGAGAAGCACTGCCAGAAAGAACAAACAATTAATGTTCCTTATTTCAGTGGTTCAACTTCCTAAATAAATAATTAGTTCATCTGAATCACAATGCACTGCCTCAAACAATGGCATTTTTATAATGGGTGATGGTAATAAAGTTTCAATAGAAAACCATTATTCTGAAACATTCCAAAATGTCAAACCATATCTAATATTGTGAGGGTATTACCAAGCCAACATTATGAGAGCAAGTATCTCAAATATGACATTAAAAGCATGCCTTGCCTCTTGCACATAGCCTAATCTTATGATTCAGTCTTGAATTTCAGCCTCTTGCTTTGAATAACCTCTTAATTTTTCTTTTACTATCTTTTATTAAAATCAGCAATGCAGAAATAAAAATCAATTATGTTGACATGTTAGAACATCATCTGCTCATAGTTGATCCGAGGAGATGGGCCCAAAAGGGATTTTAAGATGCTATTTACACTTTCCCAATTCTCCATGGTAGTATGAGCTTTATCTGATACATTCTCATCTATATATGTCCAACTTATTCTTAGAAATATCCAGTGAAAGCAACTCCACAGCCTCTCAAGACAACCAATTCTCTTTTTTTAACTGGACCTGCTATTAGAAAATTCACAGCTCATATCTCTCATAAATCTGACTTGATGGAATAAATGTTCCTTATTTTCTCCTCACGTCCCCATCAGACATCCAAAGGAGCTTATTTCCTCGTGCAGCAGCTGCTACCTGTACCAAGACCAGTACCACATCCCAGTCTTCTCTTTTACAAATAAAATAGGCCAGATCCTTCCAACCTTTCCTCACAGGCCAAGTTACACTGATTTTTGCCCGTCTTTGTTGCTCTTCCCCTACTCTGTTCACAACTTCATGAAGTATGGAATTAAGGTTTCATGCATCAGTGAGGAATAATCAAGACTCCCCTGAATTCAGACACCACACAGAAAGATCAAGCAAAGCCACCTCCAGATAAACTCAAAGACCTCTGGAAGATGCCACATTAAAACAAACCTGCAGAGTATCCCTGACATCAGAAGAGCTTCCTTATTCCATATAGACCCAAGTGCTGATCCCTCCTCTCAGCTGCACATGATTAAACAGAAACCACCTACAAAGATCACCTTCATGCATTCAATCCATTTGTATATAGTAACCTAAGAAGGAATTTCCACAGCTCTTCTCCATATTTTTTCCCCAGGTTTAAGAAGCACCAAAGAGCAGATCTTCACAAGCACTTGTATACTCTATTTATTTGTTTAGCTCTCTCAAACCAGCAGTTTCTGAGATTGCTGCTGCTAAGTTGTCATGAGTGATGTCAGCTCTCTGTTCTCTTCGGCTTGCAGATTTAAGACACTTTTCTGGCCAAGAAGCATTGCTTCAGCAGCCAGGACCAAGGTTCAGGAACTGACTTTTCTGATATACATATATACACCAGAATAACAGCTAGTCGCCGCAGCCTGCCATATACCATTTCCAGCTCTTCACTAATGATGTTAAACAAACCAAGAGCAGATGAACATATTTCTGTACTTCCATACTTGCTGTTTACAACTGTACCATATGACAAACTGCTGAAAACCTGCATAGGTTAATCTTATGTAAGCAAGACTGTCAACACCTAATATAGAAATATGTCAGTTCCCAGGCTGCATGCTGCATATATATAGCTACATATGGAAAATACAGCTACCTGAATGCCAGCAATATTTCCTTGCTCTCTTTCATGAACTGAGCTAAAGCAGACAGAACCACATCAATCTAAGTGTGCTCCTTGAGCAAAAGTTGGACTTATTTGCCAGTGAGACACAGATTCAGTCAAGTTGAGCAAAATAAAATTCTAGTCTCATTTGTATTCTATCAAGCAATAAAGACATTTTTTAAACTACAAAGTAATGAAACAGGAGCTAGTCCTTCATTATTAATCACTTACACAGATAATGGTGAATTTTGCCCTGTAATATCAGCTCCCCATGTACAGAAGTAAGTTAGTACCAAAATGACTTGCCAGACAATAAATTATTTTTGCTACAAATGATACCGCACTCCATACTATTCATAATAACCAATCTGGTAGGAAAAGCAAAAGCATACTGCTCATTCAGCCTGGTCCAGGGAAGAAACAGGCGCACTTGCAAATGTAAAGGACAAGAGATAAAATACAGTATATGGGACTGAACAAGCAAGAACTTCCATATTTTCACATTCCTAACCACTTATAGCAGTCTGAACACAAGTTAGTGTCTGTGACTGTAAAGCCTCCTTCCTTTACCGCAGTAGTTCTGGAGTGGGTTATGATTTCATGTTACGTGCCTTTGCCCCAACATGCCATCCCCACAGACATACCTTTCTTGTCACCTCCAGCTCCCTTAGTTCCATATTTTAGTGCGTATCTAGAAAATCCACAGAGGATCCATTCCTGTTTCAGCTGGGTTTTATTTCAGATATTTAGTCAAAGGTTTAACACCTATACTGACAAGTAAATAACTTCTCAGGGGAGCATTTACTTATTCCTACTGTTAGTAAGTTAAATGGTCACTGACAACATTAAATGATGCAGTGGAAATCGTTCAAGTACAGAAGCCGTATGCCCACACAATGAGTATTTTTAAACAGAGGCAGGACATATAAGCTTCTTCAAGCCTAGTGTTCCTGTGATTTATTTAACTGACATCAGTTCTGAAATGATACTTCTCAGAGGTAGAGTAGGCTGAAATTGCAGCACTATTTAGAATAGCACTTAGCAGGAAAATGTGACATGCATTTTGTTCCATCACTGCAGACAGAAATTTAACTATTTCTGACCAAAAGATGGTAATTTCAGATTTCAGCAGAAATAAGCAACTCCTGAAAACCTGCTCAGGATGCTCTATGTAGAATATTCTGAAGAGTTCCCTGGACTACAACTAGCTTCACTAATAACATCTAGATTATTTTTGTGCTGATTAATTTCCACTGAGTCATTTCTTCCCAGTTAAAACTCTACAGGGCAGTGCATCTTAACGTGGGAGTTTGACCACAGAGAACACAGAAAGGTCAATAAAGCAGAAAGCAACCCCAAGAGCATCACTCTGTGATGACCAGCAAAACACTAACTTGTGTCAAGTGAGGTACTGGCTAAAGCCTTCTAAATATCCTGTGAAAAGAAATATCTTCCATCCTTCAGCATGAAGGATGAGAGAAATCTTAGAAAGCAAAAATTCACTGTTCTTTCACAGAGAATTTAAAAGCACCTTCAGAATAATCCTGCAGTTGAACGAGTACTGCAGCTACAGTGCTGATGCATTATTTTGGCTTGACATTTCACTTTTGTTACAAATGATAATGTGACATGTCCTATTTTGCCACAACCACAAACAAGCAAATCAGTCTACCTCAGAAAAGAGACAGTGTCACCTGAAAGTCCATCTACTCTGCAAACCGCATCCTGCATTCAGTAAACTGAGCTTTAGAGTGACTGCAAGTTAGCCATGAGAAATAAATATTCAATTGACTACTAGCCTGATATTTCACCTGCCAAGTCTGTCTTAATGAAGTATTAAAATGGTTAAATATGTTATTGGAAGAGTCTGAAAGTCACTAATCAATTTGCAAAACAGGTGCAAACTGTCAAATTACATCCCCACAGGAAAGCCACCATTATCATTTTACCTATGGAATGCTCCGTTCTCACTGCAGCAAAACCACCAGCGCAGCTGCCACTGCTGCCAAGCTGAGGAGCCCCAAATAACAGAGTCAGAGCAAGCAGTGGTGTCCAGGAGTCCAGGAACCAAAAAGGCAGGCAGACTGGGAGGGCTGGTGTTGGGGAGAGGCAGGAGAGGCACTTCTTTTGACAAACTAGGAAGGGCAGAAAGAAGGGAAGAAAGAAAGGAAGAAGCCAAGGGCAAAAGAGACTCTGGTTGCTAGACAACAGTGCAATTCCACACATTCAGGAGAAGAGAATAAGCAGGTGCATTCAGCTGTGGATGAACAAGAAAATACAGAAAGGATCATATGAAAAATCCTTAAATTAAGGGAGAAAATATTAAAATTGAGGAAAGCAGATTATATGAGAGAGGACAAAGTAGGAAGAAATATCTGCACAACTCCAGTTGAGATTATCCATAAACACTTCAGACTTTTTCCTAGTTTAAAATTCCTTCCACTGACCACTGTTTACTCTACAAATTCTAACTTGGGTAGCTCTGAAGGCACAGATTATCCCCTCCAACATATTTGTAAGCATATATGTTTTAAATTAGCATGCTTCGCTCTTCACTCTGGGCATAAAGGATGTCTCAGAACATAGGGCAAATCAAAGAACAAATTGCTGCAATGGCAGTTTGCTGCCAAACCACCTAGGTATGCTCAAAAAGTCACACCTCCTGCAAGAGTGGGGCAGGGGCGATGGCCGGGGGGTGAAGGTGCCTGCCTCTGGTGCTCCAGTACCTCCTGTATTATCATCCATCAAGGCACTCATGGATGACAAAAACGGCCTCACACAATAAAGATCAACTGGAGACACTAGAATTATTCTGTTTTGCCCAAGTTTTGCTTCTACTGTGAAGCTGGAGTAAAGAACTAGAACATCCTGTCCAAACTCTCAATCTCACCATGAGGTTCCCCCACATCACTAGACGTAATTTTTTTTGTCTTTCAGTTTCTTTGCATATCCCCTCCTCCGCACGTTTCCTAGCAATCTAACTAGCTCCAGGCTCCCTTCGTTTTGCCACCTCCAGTATAGCCCAACCTGCTCTCACATAACTTCTGTGGTCTGAGCTATACTGATGAGGCTTCTCCTTCAAAACATCTCCCTGACACTCGCCTGATTTCTAGCCCTCTAATACAAAGGAGCTTTGTCTTCCGAGCCACTGACTCCCTCACCGATGGCCATTGCTCAGCTACTCCAATTTCTCTGTCTCCTACTGCTGAACTTTGTGTCTCATCTTTGTTTGCTCCATCCATCTCAAAGTCATCATGGATGAGCTCTTCATAGCAGGAAGCCTGGCTTACCACGTGCTGATAAAGCACTGTGCAAATGTATGATCCAGCATTAGCAATGACACCAGTAATGATGGTCTGCTCTTAAACATGCTGTCCTGAGCCACTGCTGTTTCCAAGAACAAAGCCTACTAAATTCAGGCTTATCTTCTAATATATCCTCCTTAGGGGCTAATGTGAAATAGGATATACCTAAAGCATACACTGTTTTGTTTGTCCTTGATTACAGGCAGTATTATGCTTCCACAGCAACTAGGAAAGCTTAAGCTGCCCTAAGATGTTACGAGATACTGCTCAGTGCTGCACTCCCTGCCCCATCTCCTGTTTCTGCATAGCACTGTGTTATGCACAGGTCACGTTTACTCTTTGGGGACTGCTAGCAACTACATTCCAGCAGCCACGGCATGGCACCAGCAAGACACAGCAAGCCCTTCAGTGGCACACGCTCCATCTCCATTTACACACCTGTACAAGGGATTTATTGCTCTATCTGGCTCCATACAGAGAGGAAAATGGAGCCAGGAAGGCATCTCACCTCTCCAGCACCATGCAGTGGGAAGGAAACTGGACCAGGCTGCTCCTTCCCACTAGATTCAGAGGAGCGATTCATTAAGGGGAAAATGCTATTTATATATCTGACTTGCTCTGAAACAGCCAGTTGCTCCACTTCACCTCTGTATATGTATCTTTCCCAAGATGCAGACTGCTCAATTACCCTTCCCGACCAGCTTCCAAAAGTGACCAAATGGTAGCATGAGAAACTGGGGTATTGTGGAGCATTTACCAAGATGGGTTGATGCACTGAGGGGCTGTTGAGCTTACTGCCAGTGAGCCATCAATGCCCCTGAAGAGGCTTGCCACGCCTGCGATACTACTATGACACCGTTAAGTAGGGATAAACTGTGCATGAGTTTTGGATATATCTGCCAGCAAGGCAGTCTTAATTGGGAAGAACTGGTACCCTTCTTTCCTAGGTAACTAATTCAAATTTAATTTTCCCACATGACTCCAACACAGTATTTCTTGAATGTGGGTTATGCTTAATGAGGAAGCTTTACAAGTGAATCTGCTTCTTCCCTTGATCTGTCATTCACAAAGAATGTATTACAATTACTTGCAACTACAGCAAGGACTTTTGTTTCAACCTCACAGACTAGTTTAACTACCACAGGTCAGCAAAAGAAGGCCTAACTCAAGATCCAATGAATCACATGTTTTCTTCACCTTTTGGTGAACTACTGCTTATTCATAACCCAGATATTCACTTTATCTGTCAAAGAGATTTAAATTGTGCCAGCTCTGCACAAAGCCAGGATACCAGCACATCCCAGCAGGGTACAGGGCAAAAGTTTACAGCTGTTAAATACAGAGACATGATGAACTACATTATGAGCTTAGCAGAAACATAATTCTTCCTTTTAACAGGACAGAGAGTGATATGCTGAAGTGATTTAGCTAGAAACAACTTAAACATGACAACTTAAAAAAAAAAAAGTATCTTTCAATTTTTGTGCTTTTTTCCCCCCTGCATTAAATTCTGAAAGTACTGATAGTCATGGAATAATCAGGCTTAACAGGTTAGCAGTAATATATGCCTCAAGTGTTCCTAATACATTATAATCTTCTTTCACAGAATTTGCATCACTGTCAAACCAAACTACTGATTTTTGTTGATGCTTTTAACATGTTTCTATGGTTACTTTGCAAGGTTGCATCACAGAAGCCTGAATAGCATTTCGGAAAGACAAAAGGCATTTTGCATTCTTCACCATAGTAAATAATTTATGAGTGTTAAGGCATCCTCATGGAAAAAAAAAAATAATAAAAAATAATGGGTTGAGGTTATTCTCTCAGCAACAGTTTGAAGCATGGTAAAATCAATATCTCTACAAAAGCCTTCAAGAACTAGACTATTGGCTAATGTTCTATATGCCACAAAATAGGATACATTCTAACTTTAAATTCATATGCACAAGTCTACATGAACGGACCTTAAAGTTGAATATGTAGACATCTGATTTGCTGCTGTCAGTTCCATCTTTTAAGTCAGGCACTAGGCATTGTCTCAGAAAGTATTCTGAACCTGGAAGATGCAAAAATTAAACTGGAAAAAAAAGGCAACAAAAATGGTATTGACAGCCTTTATTATCTCCATCATTTTTCATTCAAAGCCACACAGATTTCATCTATTTCCAAAATGTTACAAATCTTGACTAGTGTAATGAAAGCTTGTACACAAAATATCTGAATTCCCTGCCTACCGCTACACTAGATCAGAGTTTATTGGAACTAATTGAAGTGTCTGAGGCTTGGAACAAAAACACATTAGTCATTTAGTGGTTGTGCTAATATTGCTATGCCTTTCCTGGAGTTTCATTAGATACAGACTGCTTCAATACCCTAATCATATGCTCAGTCACAGCACAATCAGTACACAGAGTACTGACAAGCTGTCCCACCATGCCTAAAGCTGATAAGGTGTCTGCTCTATGAGTAACCTCAATTACTGACTATATTTTATGGTCAATCTAATGACCAAATGCTTATCAGTGAACCATCAGGTGCCTGTAATAGGATAGTGACCCTCGGTTTATATGTACCATTACTGCTCATTAGTGAATAATTAGATTTTTTAATCCACAACTCACAGGCATTAAAATATGATGGAATACCCTGAATCTAGAAAAGGATGACCATGCTTATTTTAACTCTTAAGATGCTCAATTACATTACTCAGAGACAGTATATCTTGTTAAGAAAAGCTGGTTGTAAAAAGCATACCATGTGTAATGTTTTATATCCTGTCTAAATTGACACAGCTTTCCCAAACATGCAGGAGTATGATGAGAGTAGAAAGATAATGGGTGTGATTCACTGCTGTGACTCTAGAGATTTATTAATTTAAATGGTTTTAGTCTAGCAAAACCCAGCAACACTAGAAATAATTTAGAACCTGAAAACTAGTGATTCCATAGTGAGTGCTCTGTTTTGAAGACTAATTCATTAAACAAAAGCAGCAGTTGCAAGGAAAAGCAGCTGCAACTATACAGCAATTTTCCTTTTTCAAAGGCAGTAATCCTGTGGCAGCAACTGCAACACTGCAGGCTGATCTCTTTGAAAAGATGTGAAAATAACCCAATGTCAAGAAAGAGTAAAACTTAAGAAGAGTGACTTAATAGTTTGTCTTCCTCTCAACATTGTTCAGGGTCACTTGTTTTTATACATGTTTTCATCTGAATGGCTTTTGTTCCTCCTAGCTGCCCTGTCACTGCTCAAACCTTCCTTCCAGCTTGTCCTTGTGTATCAAGGCCAGACATCCATGCTTCAACTGGAACACCATATTCACATCCAGCAGCACATGCAGTGCTGCCACCACTGTCACTAGCCAGCACAAGCAGAAAAAACAGTGGTATTTTCTTTCTTGGCATATAGCCTATTAACCTCTTCCCAAGTTCATGCCCATTCTCCTCCTCCTCCTCACTGCCCTTCTCCTGCCTCTTCTTGGAAATGCCATTTATTCTCTTCCACAGGTGTCCAGGAAAAAAAAAAAAATCCAACAGCTTATTACAGCATTGTACCATAATATTCCAATATTTGCTCAGTTGCAAGCACAACCCACAGAAGGGTCCTAGAACTATCTCACATATTTTCACTTAGAAATACAAAGTTTGTTCAGGTTCCTTATACAAAAGAGAAGAAAAAAAAAACCCCAAAAAGGTATCAACTGTGGAGTACTAAGCAAAACATGGCTCATGCCACACCAAGGGACAAAGCCCAACCACATTCTTCTTAAATCTAAAAATGCAAGATTAAACTTCTCCTGCATTGTAAGGGTAAAGTGGGAGCCTCTTAACAGTCATCTCTGCCCATGAGTTGCACTTTTTGTGCTGCCTTTCTTATTCTGTCAGTGATCTACCAAGAAGCTGCATTTTCTGCTAAATCCTCTGGTTCTTCAGTAGCATGACCATTGAGTAATGTCTGGCAATTTGCTTGTGTGGCACAATCCAATGTAAATCAAAGCTTTCCTTTTCCTGTGACAGATTAGAGTGAGGTAAAAAGCTTAAAACTTATTTAATTTCTTAATACCTTTCTGTCTGTTGGCTCTAGTATTTGACTTTGATTTTGAATACTTAGCACTTCCATGCTAGATATTTTGCATTTCTTTTTAAAAGCAGAACATAATTAAGCTTGAAGAAATTAAATATGACATTCAAATGAGAAAGAGCTTTGGATGAATATGTAGATAGGGGCTGCACATATGCTTAAGAAAAATCAACGTATTCCCTGCAAAGACTGTCTTAAAAATACTCATTTTAACCACCGGCACCTCTTATCACCAGGTAAACATTTTGCTGATCTTAGTTATTTTCCAGATGAGGACATGAACTCTCTGTACAGTCTTTTGAGTTTGTGACCTTTCAAACAAAAAAGCTATGACTCTCATAGAGGAACAAACTGGAGAACCAACCAACCAAGAAAACCTCTGCACAGACCTCCCCTTCCTCAGACACAAGGCAGCCCACAAGGAAGAGTCAAAGTGTTTTATTTAACCAAATAAATGTCTTTTCCACACTTAATGTAGACTCTATTTGCTGTCAGGAAACCATGCCATAGGCCAAAAGCTAACTATGTTAGAACCTGTGCAGTACAGTTAACACAGTCCCATGAAGAACAAGACTGGAAACCACAGATGTGGTTTACACAAGCACTATACAAAGACTTTGTCTTCTAGAGTAACTAATCCTGCACTCCAGTACACTGAGTGGTAACATACATGCAGATTTTTGCTAGCTACTTTATTCCTATGACAAAATAGTTCTTTACCTAAGCTCAAGTTCCAACTATAGCCCCTTTTACATAAAGATTCTTGTGAGAAGTTGGAGGTACTCTGCAGATTTGCTCAGAAGAGTCAAAGATTTGGAAACAAAACAAAAAAAACCAACCAAACACAAACAAACAACTGAGTGATTATCAATATATTAATTGCATTTATTCCAGTAGAGAAGAAAAAGCAAAATGTGGCAGGTTTTGTGTAACACAAGTAACAATACACTGGCCCTTCTGTGATTAGAGTATAAGTGGCTGAGGAGAGAAACATGGTAAAGAAAGAATCAGCAAATATAATTAATAGGGACTACAGCATAAAGCTAGTGCCATGACTCCTCTGTCATCTCTGTGTGCTTGCCAAGAGAGGATTAGTTGAACGGAGAGAGGAAGGATAGAAAAGTAGATGCTGCTGTGTGAAGGATTCAAGGCAGGGATGACCTACTCCCTGAAAATAGTCAAGACTGTGTGGTGCAAAAGGGAAAAGGAGATAGAACTGGAAAATATGGAGCAAAGAAGCCTGATATCCCATCAGTACTGAACAAAAACTGTTGATATCCCAGTACTTGTGGTTTCTGGATAAGCCACTTTCACTGCAGTTTCTGCCAGCACTTATCTTTCTCTCATCCCTGAACACGTTCTCCTCTTCCTCTCCCCTTCTGCTGAGGGCTCATGGGCAGGAAGATGACTCATCACAGAAACTTTGATCTGTAAGGTCCCAGTGGCAAGGGGAGTTGGAAGATAAGGAACAGTGGGAGGAGAAGCCTCTCTAGTGGTTAATGCCAATAGTGGTGGAGCAGCTTTGCTAGGACTATGCAACAGTACCCACATGAGGACCTGCTCAACATACTTTTGACTGCCAGGGATCAGTAATGGACCTCTCTTCCCTAGCCACTGTGAGATTTTCTGTGTTTCAATTTGTGTTTTTAATCACAGTGATAACTAAACATGTTTCTTGAATGGTTGCTTTTAGGTAACCCAAAATTCTTAGACAGGCTCTGGAATACTTAGAAATTAATGTCAGAATGCATTGTTCTGCAATTCAGGATACTTTGATTCATGCAAATGCTACAAAACATCATATAAATGCTACAAAACTAATTCAGATAACTGAGAGCTGTTAAAGGAAAATTTAATTTCTTACTTAAGTGTCTCTCTCTCCAACAACAACCTCACACGCAAAACAAAAAAACCAAAAAACCTAAAAAAAACCCAAACAAACCACAGAAGTGCTTTGTACAAAAAAAAAAAAAAAAAAAAGAAAAGAAAAGAAAAAAAATCAAGACTGTTAATTTTGAACAGAGGAAAAATGGGTATGGAACGAGCAATGTACTAATGGGTTTTTAAATGCTTTAGTTAGCACATAGCTATAAAACTCTGATTCACTCAAAGCAAAGACAGATTCATGAGGAACAATCAGGGCCTGATCCAACATACAATGATGTCATTTTCAGTCTTGTTGCTGACTTCAGGCATCTTTGAATCAAGCCAATGACAATCACTAGTAAGGACCTGTCATTTTACAATAAAACCAGAACCAAGATTTGCTGATCAATGACAGAAGCACCACTGCCAGAAAAAGGTTTGGGGTCTTCTTTATTATCATTATTAGGCACTGATTTCTGTTTCTCAGTTCCAAGGGGAATATTCTACTTTATGGATTCCCCAGTGAAAATGACAATCTTTACATTTACTTATTACATACAGATTGACACTGAAATAAATACAAAGTAAATTAAGCTAAATCACACTGTTCCTACCCACAATACGAAATATAGTAATGAAAGATGTGCTGCTAGGTACTTTGGAGAGGATTCATCTAGTAACTAACCAAGAAAATAAGTAACTGATCTATTCCTCTTTCCTCCCCACTCCCATTGATTTCAGACACTCATCTTAAAATGAAATAAATCATCTTCTGTAGACAACCATTTCTCTGTGTTGACTTTAAACCTACGCTTAGTACAGAGACAGAGCACTAACTCACACACATCACTTCTGGGGCAATCATTTTCCAACCCTGCTGTGGATGGAAAGGGATTGATAAGTGGACATATAATCCTTAAGACTCATTGTACTATGTTCTTCTAAAAAACAGTGCTTGGAAAGCTGAACTCCTTCAGAGGTCAGAATGTAGCATACAAGTACACATGATTTATTTAATGGTGAAAAACACTTTAAAGATCAAGGCAAATGAAACAAAACAATTACCATAGTGATTACATGATAAGAAGGATTCCCACTCTGCATAAACTTGACTTTAATGCCATTCACAGACATACACTTTTCAATATTGTCTCAAAACACTTTCAGTTATGAATTTAAAAAAAAAAGAGTTTGGAATGCAAGTACAAAGCCTTGAATTTTATTTTTTTTTAAATACCATCTGCTTGCAGCGTATTGCATTTAATCAACATTGCTAATTACGACAAACATTTAACCAAAAAACCTAACATATCATTTTTGTTACAAGACCCAAGAATGGGATAAAAGATTGTTCTATGCTACTGCTAAAATAAAAGAACATCTAAAACTGTTTTAACTGTTGCTACCAACTATGGAAAAAAAATTATTTGCACTTTTGTTCAGCAGAATAATGGACTTGCTAGAGGTGGAAATAGCCATTAAGGACTAGACAAAGGCCAACACACATTTGTTTTGGTCAACAGAAGTTCCTGTTTAGGTCTCCAGAGAGAGAAGTAGGGCACCACCATCACATCCCTGCTCCCATGTGCCAGTGGAAGGCCTGTGTCATGACAGGTGACCAACTCCACCTCTCGGTATCCAGAACTGCACATTACACCTTCTACCCATGGCAAAGACTCAATGGCATTTCACAACCATTTGAAGACCCATGAGCAGTTACAGAAACTAGAAAGCTGAAAAGCTACCTTATGAAGAACGAAGCCGCGGCTGAGGTACCTGCCGAGACCCCAGCTGGAGCAACCACGTTCTGGGAGGCTGCCAAACTGCCTGCTCCCGTGGGATCAGAGTTGTTCTGCCCTGAGCTGATCTGAACGTTGGGACCATCTCGGCCAATTTCTGGTGCCGTTTCTGCCTGAAAAAAAAAAACAAGCACAACAAGTGTATGGGTTAATATCCTTGCTGAATGGCCATGACAGGCCGGTCTCATGCAGCAGTTCCAAGAGTATCTTTGCAAGGGTGAAGGTGAAGATCAGCAATGGCTGGGGAGTTACACAGCTTGACAAGGATAGCACAGCAGGTCGCACAACAGAGAAAGATAAAAACCATGACTGTGGCAGATGAGCAGAAAAACACAGAGATCTTTTGTGATGGGTAATGCACAGTTAAATAATTTGACGGGCATGAAGAAATGGAAAACGATAAGCAGAATCCTTTTGTTTTACAGTGTTATTTGGAAGCTGGCAGAATTGTTTATCTGCTTCAGTTATAACTGTCAGGAATTATTTTTCAGTGGCACATCACCTACAAGACCTATCAGTTTAAGAGGAACTAACCAAACAGTCACACTTGTAACATGTTTCCACATGAAAAACTCCAAGAGTTAAATAAAATTTAAAATATATATATATATATGTATATATAAAACATATATACAGCCCTGCTTCTCAGCATTATTGATCTTAGCAGCACAAGTACACAACAGGAACAGGAGTGACTGGAGATGCATTATTCTGGAGAAGGTACATTTGCGGTATCCGAGACGAAGTTTGGAGGGGAGAAATTACTTTGGGATTTTGCCAAAATATCAGACACATATACTGTGAAATTATGTCCTGTTGATATCTTCGTGTTTAGGCCACCAGCTCTCAGTACCAAGTTCAATTAAGCCACATCAGTCAAATGCTCCTTGACAGTACTGGGAAGGTCTCCTTTTCGGAAGAACCTGCTCTATGTCTAGGAGCACTGAAGATTTAATTAAAGACGACACCACAATAAATATTTGTCAAAAGAGTTAATTGCTTCATGTATGATAATATATGATGTTTCTGTCATCTAAAATACTACTTTGACATTTCCAACTAATTAGCTAAAATAAATTCCAGAAAAGGAGACAGCCTTGTAATGAAGCACAAATGCAATTAAATACTTCCTGGGATGCCACAAAATTTTAAAATTTTGTGCTGCCATAGATCATGTTTTACAACTAGAGATATGCAGAGACGGTTACAGGGCCTTCCCAGTCACATACACACCCTCAATTTTCTCATGCACTAACAACCCAAACAGAGTTTTTCTCATGAGAACTGAGGCAACCTGGTTATTAGGTACCAAGTGGAATAAAAGAAACAACCAACAGTCCGCCAGCTGAGTACTGTTCAACTGGTGCATGAAAGGCCATCTGGAGTTTCATCTGGACTCATTCCCATGGGCTGAGTGCTGAATTCCCAGTACCCAGCAAAGTCAGCAAGAAGGAAGTGCACCCAGCTCTTTTGAATGTCTGCCCTTTAAAGATTAATTATATTATCAGTATTATGGAGAGGTTGACTAATGCTTTATCATAGACTGCTACACAAAAAGTACTTTTATAGAGCTCACCTAAGAAGTCTGAGGCTGAGACACAGAAGAATGCTTACACAGATTAACTTAATCCTAGTGAAGCAACTCAGGCTAGAAGCTGAACTGGAAACTTTGCATAACCCTCTGAAAAACCCTTCACTTCGTAATACAGAAGTCTCACAAGACCAAACGTCTTAGCTTTGCAGGCACAAACGCAGAGACCAAGCATTGCTAGAGATCAAGACTGACATGAAGAAACGGTAAGACAGGAACAAATGCTTAAAAACAGGAGTCTATCTGACTGTGCTGGTTTGAGGCTGACCCATCCACAATCTACTGGCAATGACATCCAGGAATGGAGATGCTTAGAGAAGAAACAGAACTAAAAATGTGTTTAATTGCTGAAAACTAAGTGATGGAGTAATGAAGACTTTGAGGTGGTTGATAACACAGGTACCTGATCATTAATAAAGTAACAAATGTGGTCTTGACTTCTATCAGTCACAGAAAGAATATGGCAGGGGAAAAAAAAACATGCAGACTGGGAAAAATTCAATGTGACATCTGAACTTCTGAGTTACATGAACTGACACAAGTGCTAATATAAGTGGAGCTTACTATGGACTTAGCAATTTACAGATTAAGAAATCTACACCAGAAACTCTGGAGCCAGTGCGTGTGTGAGTCAACCTGACACATCAGAGGGCTGCGACACACACGTGATGTGATGGGCAGCCAGAGAAGGAAACCCAACCAGCAACTACTGCAGGCTGTTACAGTGTCTGAATATTCCCCTATGTTCCACCAGGAAGACCACCATTAATCCTCTGCTATTTCCATACACTTTCCACAGGTGCTACATTAGACAACCAGAATCTGAAAGATGTAATCAAAATTTTGAAAACAGAAGGCAGATGCAACAATGTGTTTCTGATCACACTTTGACTGATGCATAATCCACAGATAAATATGGAATCTGTAGAGTTAGCATGAAACACCAGTGAATTTTACAGCAAAGTGTAACAGATTTGCAAAAAAAACCCTGGAAATTCTCAACAGATCAGCTCCTGTAAAAGCTATTCATACCTTAAAAACATGAGCAATACATACCATACATTTTTAACTGTTTTTTTTAGTTCTATGAGAACTTAGAAACCTAATTTCTAAGAGGCCAATGATTATGAACATTGTCAAGCATCTAACATTAAATATCCAAATCAAACTTGATGTTTCAGTTACTAGTTGGTGAACACATTTTCCAAACCAACGTATCTATGTTGGATGTCTGCAAATTGCTGTTCCCACATTAGACACTTTTGAAAAGTTCATCTGTAGTTTTTGGTTAAATTTGAATTTTATTCTCAATTCTGTGCATGCACAAAAGGAGAATGAGGTGTACCTGCAGGGAAGGCATTGATTCTTGCAGAAGGGGAAAAATAAGTGATATGCAAGATAAAATCATCAGAAGACTGTCATAAAATACAATCTCTGTCTTTTTCATTAAGTCTTCAGTTACCCAGTTCATATTCTCAAACACAGAGGTAACATCAGTCATAGAATCATAGAACCATAAAATACCAGATTGGAAGGGATCTCAAGGGTCATCTGGTTCAACTGTGTATCAGTTTTGCTGCATGGTGAGAAGCTGAAAAAGCACAAAATATTTTTTTCTGAATTTAGGATTAAATCTCAAGGACTGCTTGCACCATACGAAGTGACAGAATTTTCCTTTGACCATGTTCAGCTCTCCTGAGACAGATACATGTCTTAGCTGATGAGGAAGGCTCACGTATGAAGACATTTCCTACAGCAGGAGAACTAAAGAGAAGTGATGGGACCCTCTTGAACACTCTAGTTATGTCACACCAAGCTTTCAGCTTGTGTCACAGATGCTGAAGGGGCATGAATAAAAGAAAGGAGGGTTGTTTTTTAACTAAATACAGTAAATATTCCCATGCCTCTCTCATCTCAACCCAAGGTCTTCTGAGGATTGCATGTAGAAAAATTCTCTAAAAGAATGGGAGAAACTTTGCACAACTTTTTAAAGCACTAAAGTGTGCAGAGAGGGGACTCCAGTCTGCAGCTGATAGGAAACTGAGCTTCATCTTTTACTGTGTTTTTATAAATTACTCCTGATCACCTCTTACTACATTTTCTTAAATTACTCCTGGCCAAACACAGAAATCACGAGCTTGGCATTGTAAAGTGTTGCTGACTGCCCTGAATATTTGAAGTGTCATAGGCAGCTGCATCCAGAGATTAATGTTTGTTTTGATTTTCTAAGAAAAGATTTGCTGGATACAAGCCATTAACCCCTTGGAAACCAGCTAATCCTTAAAAGGAAGGGTTTCCAAAATGGTTCTAGAAGACTCCCTCCCTCTACTCTCTCCAAAGCCACATAAAAACTGGTATGAAGAAAAGCACAGCAAGAATAACACCTGAAAATGTCACAGCAGGCATTCTGCATGTGCAGGAATGAATGTTGTCTCAGTGCTTTGTATCAGTGCCTGTGTCATGGATAGAAGGGTTTCAGTACTGTGCCCCAGTGCATGTGTGGAAGCAGAGCTGCATTTTGGCTGACAGCATCCACATATGCATTTGAAATTGGTCAGGCCACACAAATCAATGACAGCATGAGTTGTTCTCAGTTAAGAAGGCCAAATGCTGGGGGAGAGGGCAGGAAGAGACAGAGGCAACCTGACATCCTCAGATCATGGAGGCATGCTGGGCAGAGCAGGGGCATCCCCTGCCCCATTCCTGATTCCCGGCATGCAGGTTCCCTGCTGTGACCAGATGGCAGGAAACATCTGCCCAGTTTTAACAAGTCAGACTAGTCCAAAGTTACACTGTAGACAAGTTGGCTATAGATTAAATTTCCAGGTACATAGTACACTGTCAGACCATTACCATCTGAAGGACAATTACAACCCAAACAAGGTTTTTAGAACATTGAAGTGCAAAGCCAAAAAACTAAGCCATAATATTTCCAGTTTCCTGAACATTTCCATTCTCTGAACACTGACCTTTGGCCAGGGATCCAAAAAAGTCAAAGTAGGTGCTCTGCAAAATATGTGCTAGTGACAAGCAATAAAAACACGATAATATGAAAGTATAGGGGGAAAAAATTATAATCCCAGGATAGTACAGTCATGGTAAAAAAATAAACATTAAAAAAAATAGAAATTAAAAAATACAGAAGGCTGGATAGAGACACAAAATAGTCAGATATGATGTCTATACACAAGTATCAAGGACAGACTCACAGAAGAGGAAATCAAGAAAGTCAGAAAAGCATCAATGGGTCTAACATCTCTGTAATTAGAGTCAGAAATTACTACAATTCATTTCAAAAAATCAGTCCCATAGGAAAGCATTCAGCCAAGCTTCAACAGTGAATTGAAGGTGGAGCTCTAGCAAGATCAAGTCTGAGTCTGTACTGGAATTTAGATTTTTTTTTTTCTTCCTCTTTTCTAAGTTGTTTTCAGACTTTTCTGACTAGCAGGTGGACATATAGAACTTTGAGTACTTGCTTTAACTTGCTATTTTCCCCTTTCAGACCAGAACGTCACAGTCAGTTGTAAAAAGCTGCTTGATCTAATGATTTTTCAATATATTACATCTACTGTTTGTATATGATAAAACAATAATTTTCCCCCTAAATGATTCATGCAAAGACTCTTACGACTTGCTGCCACTAACTGGAGCAAATGTGGTGTAAATCTCTATCTGGGTAATGCTTGTAGTATATAAATCCTTCTTTTCCATAAGCATGAACAAGTCCTGCACATGCCTTCTACACTAAATGTCTCTTCCTGACTGACTGGCATTGCACAAATTTAACAGTGCAGTATACACCAGGGTGAAGTGAAACATATTCTGGATAAAACTTCGCACTTCCATTTGACAATGTTCTGCCAGGGCTCATTATAAGATAACTTGGGCACTTTATAAATACAATACACTAATGTAGTCATTATATAACCTGCAGCAGTAACATGGTAACAAGAATCTCATAGTTTCAGGCTTTCATGTGCATCTCACATTCAGTGTAAGCTAAATGCAGAACATAACATCCCTTCCTTCAAAACAGGTTTTCAGCTACAGGAGCTGCCAATGCCTGGCTTATTGTTGACCCCTGAAGATGAGGAAGAAGAAGAAAAGCCACTGAGAACTAGAATCAAAAAGAAATAGGAGGGCACATCTGCTGTCACAGACTGGAAAGTCGTATGGGAGATTCAAAGACAACCTCAAAGTCCTTGGGTTTTTGGATTAATATCATAATTAATAAAACAGGTTAAGGGTTTAGATCTTCACCACCAAAAAGACCACCAGTCTGTGGTTCATGCACAAAAAGGACCTCATCCTTCGGCTGCAGGGCACATGTACCCAGCTCCATCCAGTGCTGTTTTTCTTGGTAGCGCAAGGATGGCGAAGCAGCAGCTTGTTCCTCTCTGACTAGGGGCTCTGAATCTCAGTTTGACTCAGATCTTTCCTAAGCCATTCTCCTTGATCCCTGAGAAATTTATTAAGGTTTTGGACAGGCCCCACCAGGACTCCCAACTACAAAATGCCTGAGTTCTCAGGCTGGAAGGTCTCTGCAGCCAGGGCTCTAGTAGGATAGAGATGCCACTACGCAGCAATGGACCAGTAACTTCACATTTCAGCCACTCAGGACATCAGTACCAAGAGAGGCAACAAGTGATGCTCTCTTTTACCTTCTTCACAACTATCTGACTGCCAGTCACACAGACTTCACTTTCATATTAGTTCATGTAAGTTTACCACCTGGAAAGTCAGGAGGACATGAAAAAGGAGTCAAGAGGGACATAGATCCAGCTGCAAATAAATACTCTCATATTGTGTCTTTCACAGTGCAATGGATTTAAAACAGCCAGGCTAAAGGAACTTTTTCTTCTAATGCCTCAAGGCAAGCATCAGAAAATGTTGCCCAGAGCCATCTCTGTTGACATGTATTAAAAGAGTTACAATGCATGTAGTAAAAAAAAAAAAAACAAAAAAAAAGCCAAAACTATAGCTCTGTACTGCTCGGGGTGTTTTAATTTACTATTGTGGTTGAAATTAAAAATTAACTGCTTATTTAAGTGGACAAATACACAATTGAATCCCTGCCTTTTGTCAGAGGCTGATATGAGCAAGCAAAGGAATTCATTAACAAACTCATAATAATGCAAATTTCTGTCAGCTTAGAATTGGGTTTCCTACTAGAATGCGAATGTTTTTCCATTAGGACTGACTTCCACAGGCCAGATGTGTCTCTAATAGCAGCAAAACACAAAACACATACAGAGCTTGAACTGGAGAACTTAATGTCACCTTTCTTACTGTAAAACAAATTCTCAGTGATTTCAGGCAATTCAATCAAAATCTCACTGTGCCTTGATTATTCTCTGCTTAGCAAAATGGAATAACCATGTTACCAAGAAGTACAGGTCTTAAATTTTGTTATAATGATTATATTGTTGTAATGACTGACTTACAGTGTCAGCAAATAAAGCAAAAGGAGACTGTTGTCTCCTTCGATCATGCTTGAACTGCTTGTGTATTAGATGTAAGTGCTTTAAAGAGAGCATCCCTTGGGATCAATTTGCCTGACAGCTACCACATGCAAGGCACCCAATGACTAGTATCTTGCTCAAAGATGTACAAGCCCTCATTAACTGAAATAAAAACTGAGTCTTTATTAGACCCACATCTAGAGCACAAGATTCAGTGACAGCCAAGTGATGAAACAGCATTAAGTTTGCAAACACAGGGAGAGCTCTGAATATGTGCGTTGAAGGATACCAAGGTCCCAAATTAGATATTGAGCTGCGCAGATGTTGCTCTTTTTTCGCTCGTGGCTGCTCCCCCCTTACCTGCTGTTTACTCCCCATGTGGGAACCATGTGATCCAGATGCAGTCAGTCATGATCCACTACATCTACACTGAAATCTTCAATCCTATATATGTCCCAAAGCTCTCTCAAGTAGCCAAATGTCATGACATTGAGGAACTCCAGAACTTTCCAAATGCAAGTGGGGAAAGAAGTGTCAGGTGAGGTTAGACATAGATAAGGCCATGTATTTAGGGAAAAATTACCTAAATCACTGATGAACTCAAAACTTGCAGTTACAGTTTGGAAGGTCAAGTAGTCACTGAGACAGTTCAAAAAAAATCAAGATGTAGCAGCAGACAAAAAAAAAAAAAAAAAAAAAAAAAAAAACACCAAACAAATTTTAGACATCACAAGGCAGAGCACAAAGAAAACAAGGGTGCTCACAAATTCAGTCCTAATCCATCTTAAGATGAGGTGGTGAAGTAAGGGACAAGCAAGTTAATGGTCAAGAAGAGGGAGCTGCTGCATCAGAAGGAGAGATAAAAGAGGCTGGGACTCTCATTTAGAAAGGAGAAGGGTGAGAGGGGTCCAACTGAGCTTTACACGGTAATGGAGGTAGTGGGTGAGATGAAAGAAAGTGAGCAATTCTTTGCATTGGGATAGTGAACTTACGGAACCTGCTAACATAGGAGGCCATGGAGGCAGATAGTACCAGCAGGGTCAAAAAGGAATTAGATAAATTCCTGGACAGAAAGTCCATAAACAGATAGTAAAGTGAACAGACTGGGATGTGTCCCTGAGACTTCCCCAACTGTGCATGCTGGGGAGTATGAGCAGACTGCAGAAAGCAACCAAGCGCCGCAGCTCTAAGCGCCATTTCCAGCTGCACTGCTGGAGACAGCCATGGGCCAGATGGGCTACAGCTGAGACCCAGTAGGATATTTCTAATGTTCTTATCATTCCCACACAATCTCCTCACTAGAGTCTTTCTCAGCTTATCTACTAGCAGAAGGCTGCACTATTCCCATAGGTGCCCATGGGTACTTCAGGGTCAACAGGAGAAGCTGGTGAGACTCAAGTACATGTTTACACAGCTACTCTGCATGAACCAAACACACCCAGACCCTTCCCAAGCCATGCATCACAGGGGCCCATCTCCCCTTCTTCACTCTTCCACTGCTAATCTTCCTGGTACAACTGCTAACTCCCTTGCCCAACTTTACCACCATCACTTCTGAGAAGCAGAAAGGGGAGGTTCTGGATAGCAGATCCATTATCTTTGTTCAGTAACGACAAAACCACAGCAATGGACTCCTGACTACACCACCTTTCAAAGACTTTCTTTAACTAAGGTATCAGAAAAGAACAAACCCATCAGTTTTCAGATAGTGGTAGGTATCTAAGGCCAAAGGAATTACCTCAGATGTGTTTGGGCATTAAAAAAAAAAAAAAAAAAAAAAAAAAAAGAATTAATAAGAAGTCATCTTTGGAAAATGCCTTACTACAATGTCATTTTGTGTAATAATTTATATGAACTCGCTTCTCTGGAAGTGTTTCACACTTCAATCTTACAAGCAGTACTTTTAGATTCAAAGTTAACCTCTAATTATTGATCCTTCATTACACTGGGAAATTACCTCATCGTAGTTTTAAAGTTCTATTTATAAGTTTAATAATCTCATCATTGATTACGGTGACTGTATCCTAATTATAAATCCATTACCTCTTCAACAATGAAATAAAATCAATAATGCACGTAAATGGGGAAAAAGGAATTTAAATGCGTACATTAATGTCATTTCAAGTAGTGCTATTTTTATGCACCATCTCTAACAAAACTGTCACATCATTAGCAATAATGTGAAAAATCCTTTTCAATTAGCAGAGCTGATTTGATGCTATGTTCAGTAAAGTGGCAATCCATTCCATTAAATACACATACATGAAATGCTTGAAACATCTATGAGCTCTATCTACACATCATAAATTCTCTCCCAAGTGCTGAAACAGAAAAGTAGATACATTTTCTACTCATGCTTTTTAAATATCCTTCAGAAGCTACCACCCAGGGCATTTCAGTGACTCTAGCTGCAAGTAACAAAGAGCATCAATATTTGGCACATGCTCGGTCACTCATGCCACAAAACAATAGGAGATGCATTCAGCAGTGATAACACTGTGCACAGCTTGACTACCTGGAGGGCCATGAACTGAACATGCCATCATTCCAGTACACAGCCAACTTAAGAAGCCAACTTAAAGCACTTTCCAAAAAATATATGGTTCACAATCCTGTTTTACACGAGCAGGACAACTGGACAGTCCATACCCGCATCCAGCCACACAAATTGCTTCCTTCCATGTGGTACAAAGAGACCACTGCAGAAACCTTGCTCTCCCCGAGCCTGCACATGACTACAGTCTGAGCTCCATCTGAATTCATCTGGTTTCTCTGCTGTATTAATCTCTGAAACCAAAGGGCATTGTTCAGCTACAGCCCACTCTCAACCACCAATGTAACTAGTACAGAGCAATGGCAGTCTCATAAAAGCACTTCTGCATCAGGTATATAGAGTCTTTCTCAAATGTTGGATGACATTTCTGAGCTCCAGTCAAAATGCACAAACCTTTCCTGTGAGGTGATTTATGATGCTGGTGTGACGTGGGATGCATTGATTAAACTAAAATTCTCCAGTTCCTTGGAGAAGTAATTCATAGTAGAGCACATGCACAGTATAAATGGACCAGTGGGAAGCCAAAGACGCTGAAGGAAATTAAGTGAACAGAAGAAAAATCATTCCTAAAATCAGTCAAAAGGAAAGAGCTGAAAATGTAAATATTTGGAGTGAAAAAATGAGGTGAGTTTTGTTTTACTGTAGTAGACAATACACTTGCTGGATGAGAGAATGTAGTGTGAGCCGAAAGTAAATCCAGTGGATTATCATCTGCATATAATCTCTAAAGCCTTCTTGTCTTAAATTTGCCTCTGACAAGCACAGGTGAAGTCTGGGCCAACATCCATTATTATTGCTTCTTAACTTCAATTGCCAGGAAAGGCAAGTATGGACTTGTTTCCCTGTGAGTGCTTTAATAACAACTGCTTAGCCTAGAGGGATGACGCATCAAAAGAACTGTTTTCAGGTGGTAATCTGAGCCACAAGAGAGGCTGAGTCCTGTGAATAGTTACCCTGTCCCACAACTGTAAAACTGATACTATTGCAGAAGTGTCAAACAACATAAAGAAATGCAGTCCACGCCCTCACCCAAGAAAATGCTCATTTCCATCTTGCAGCCAGTACCCTCTCTGTCAGCTCTTAAGATTCTTAAGTCGCTCTGATACCTGGGAACACATTAAAATTAACCTCATTTTCACCTTCCGCATCCTACACTGAGGGCAATCTACAAAAAAACGAGCACGAAGACCTCAGCAACTAAACAAACCAGAAGGCTACGCTTTTATCTGCGTGTTTAAGACTGATTTTCCAACCCACACTTTCTAAGCTGGTCTGATACCTGGTTGCTGGGGCAAGGTTTCACTGACTGAACATGTGGTGCCAGTAGCAGCACCTTCCACCCACATCACATCCTTCCATCTGTGTTTGGTAAGGCAGTAAAGTGGAATGCAAGACATTACTGCCCAGCCAAGATTTAAGTCTTGGGAAGAACTTTTCCATAGGAGCTGTAAGTTACCTTAGTATGAGAAAGCATTTAGTAACTTGGATCAAAAGGTTTCCTTCTGCTCTTCAGATTGTTATGGAGAGTGACCAACACTAACTGAAGATTTTTTTATTATTTTTTTTTTTAACCACCCCTTGTCCTTTAGGTACTTCCTCAACAAGAGCAGCAATGCCAATACCACTAAAGCTGAAGGGAAATCAGAAAAGCCTCTATGCAGTCCTGGGCCCACCATGTGTTTGGGGTTTGCTATTGACTTCTGCAGAACCAAGATGTTATACAAGGAGTCTAAGAAACGTCCTAAAGCTCAAAGTCATCTAGATGTCTCAGAGACAAGATTTATGGTCAAAGAACTGCATTTTAATTGTTTCGTTACAAAATGCATTTCATGCATTGTATTAATAAAAGGTCACTGAGAAAGTTATCAAGAAGGAATCTTTAATTTTAAAATCCATTTGGTATGACATTTATCAAAGTAATTCCAGTAAATGCTAGAAAGTAAATCTTGTCATCCCTCTGGTTTCCACAGTCAGCTTTTTATTGCATCTTCTAACCAAAATGTAAGTCTTCCTTGTTATAAACAGACAAAGAGGATTTAAGGAAAGTCAGCAGAGCCTTACATACCCTCACATGAGTCCATCTGCTTTAGATTAGGGTAAGCAAAAGGCATATTCCTAGAAACTACAGAAGAATTTTAATTGTGACTAAAAAGAGATTTTTCATTTAAAGCAAACAAACAAACACAATTCCTTTAACTTCAGAGTATATACACCTATTTACATGGGTGAACCCTCCCTCTCTGAACCTCACTGAATCAGGCCATAAATGTACGCCTAACTTTGAATTTGGAATACTCTCAGGGACATACATTGGACTTTTGAGAAATTTATAGTGCTATGTATGCTTTAAAAGTTTTACTAAAGTCACCTTCAATTTTCCAGTGATGCAACTTTGCAAAATTCCTAATAGTGCTTTTTTTAATATCTTTTTAAAGCAGCTTAGCAACTGGTAAAGATTTAAGGAGCCACAATATTTTACCTTATAACCAGTACCTGTTGTATATATTCAGATTGGAAGCACAGTATGACAAGGACTTCATTTTGCATAAGATAAAAGAAAAAGCAATTTGCAAAACAAATTCTGCTTCACTGAGATTTCCTTACAGCACATGGCCTGGCTACCACTTTTATGCAGTACCTAACACTGCATACTAATAACACAGTCAGTTGAAAGCATACAGTAAGACAGTTTTCCACAATACATGCAGATACATCTAATAGGTGCAACATTTTCAGTGATTTTCATGTTCTACCTCTCAGACAGATTCCAATCTGAACACCTATGAAGCCTAACCTCCTCTTGCTCTTCTGCTTCTGCCTTCACAACTGAGCGCCAATGCTGAGCACTGCTACCATATTTTTTTCATTTGAGTAGCAACCTTATATTCACTTGTCAGGTTTAGAATTAAAAACATCAATATAAAGCTATTCATTAATTACAGTTGTCAGTTGTCCACTACAAATCAGCTGCCTTGCCTGGAGTTATGCCATCTCCCTGCCCTTTACAGCGCTTGCTGTCTGGTCAGACTACTTATCTCTGCTACTGGTGATTATTTTTTGTAATATTTCACAACAGGCCACTTGGGTAAAGCAGTTGATTACATCTTCACCTTTTGCACCTTGGTTTCAATTCTAGTCTTCCCTTGCCGAACCTTTCGCCAGATCTTTAATTGCTGTTCCTCTTCACAGCTCCTGAAGCCCACGGTTATTATTTTGGATTGAGCAGCACTCACACTATGCTTTCAAAATGCATTCCTTTTCCAAAAATTTATAATCTATATAATGGATTTTCACACTTGAACTCCGAACATATATTAAAAATTTACGATGTCCTCCACTTCTGACCCCCAACATTCAGCCCAGAAGTGTTTTCACAACCCTAAGTGACATTACAAGGTAATATATGTGAGTTTGGTGAGGCAGAGGAGAAGAGATCAAGTCATTTTTTTTTCTCCCCACCTACAGTTCCAGTACTGCCATTATTAAAACTAACCACAAATTTAAAAAAATACAGATCCTGGAGGAATATTTGCAGGTACAAGGTTTCCTGAGGTTTGGCAGAAGTACTTTCATGCCCACAAGTTGCTGGGCACACAGCACCCTGTGTCAGCCACCCATGCAAGGGTTTGCTCTGTGTCACCAACCTGGGCTCTGCCAGCACAAGCAGAAAGCCACAGGCACCTTCAGCAGACAAGGTGAGCCAAGACAAACATCCAAGATGAGAAGGACAAAGTACCTCTTAGAGATGCCAGTTGCTCTCCCACAACTACAAAGGGAAGCTCGGTAACTAGCTTGAAATAAACACTCGTCTCTGGCAGCTAAAAATAGTTGAGATGAGCCCTAGCCTTTATCTGTGTCTATCTTTCCATCTTTAGAAAATTAAATCACACTCCATATGCAGCACTGAGTTAAATCGCTGAGGGGTAAAACACCTGTATAAGTGTCCTACCAAGGAGTTCAGCACTTGTGTCAAGAACCCCTCTTTGTTAAGAAAACAGCACTTAAGCACAATGAAACAGGTTTTTACAGAATGACCAAAATAATTCACAACTGAGAATATAAACTAGCCAGGAAAGGGGTCATGTTTTTCTTCTAAATTTGTACAGTATCTTGCCTAAATGGGGACTGAAGACTTTGAGATGCAGTCATGTAACAGGTAATAAATTCTATATTCCATGCTGTCTTCTCTATTGCAACTCCTCTTACTCCAGAATTCCTCTAGGTGGACCACCTTTGCCCCCCCAAGAAGATGGGAAAGGTTATTAAAAGCAGACATCTCTAAAAGTACACATATCCATAACTCTCTCCTGGGCTAACCTTAAATCTGAATTCTGCCTCTGACTTCAAGAAAGAATAGCCAAAAGCATTCTCCCAAACCACTGTTTTAAGACAATAAATAAAATTTTCTAACAGGAAAGGAAGTTCAGACTTCATTATCTACAGAAGTCAGAGAACCCCAATCTTCACAAATTTTTAAGACAAGGTGAGACAAGCATCAGACAAGAACGTCCTGCAGTGGATGTTGTCTTAGGCAAGGGCTAAGCTAAATTATTCCTGAAATCCCTCCAATCCTATCTGCTTTGACAGCTGTGATTCCTCGGGGGAAAAGCATAGAAGCAGCACTTTCTTCTTTACCCACCCACACATCTTCATCAGACACAAGGCTCTTAATAATACAAAAGGCAGTAGGAGAATTCAGACCGGCACAGAATGGGAAGAGACGCGCAACACAATCTTCAGTAACTACACTGGGTCTTAAATTAATAACAATTTCTTTAAAAAACAAAAAACAAAAAACAACTGAAGTCTATCTTCTCTCCAAGAACTGTTTCTAAATCTAAATTGTCCTTGCAGATGACTGGATCACATCCAAGCAGCCTCCAACACTCACAGTCTAAGAGTGTTTGTCCTTTCATTAAAGGTCACTGTTTTCCAGGCTACTGATTTTCTTTGCACGTTTGTAGCTCACACTTAAGAAGCTCTGTTGCATTATACACACTTTTTTTCTTCACAGGGGTTAAATGAGGCAACTCAGTTTTATCTTAAAATAATGCTGTGGTTAAGGAAAACCACATCTATCAGTCAGCATCGTTAAGCAGGAAGAAATCTGGAGCTTGCTGGTAGTGAATTATTTAAGACAAGAATAAGGGTAGACAAGGAATAAGCAGAGAAATGGAAATGCTTCTGATTTCAGAGAGTGCAGGCTTCTTAATCCAGCAGCTTGCTTTTTTTTTTTTTTCTCTCCCCTCTCCATCTTTGCAATATGAACAGAATTTAAAAAGCAATTAAAAGGTAGAAACATTTGTGTTACGTTGGCCAAATTAATCCCTAACACATGGAGCAGCATTTTAGAGAAAAACACTCATAACAGCAGTTCCTTAAACCATCAAGCATTGAACGGGACAGTTTTTTTCCCTTTTCTCAATGTAAAATCATCACATAACAGTCTGACTTCTGTAGAGATTCATTGTATGTAAATAAGGACCCCTCAAAGGGGGGATATATATGCATTCACAAATTTCCATATGACAGAAGAATTGGAAGCAGGATCACATCTCCAAGCCATTTCTGGAAGGAAACACAACAGCCACTCTGCAAAAGTAATGTTACATAGCAGCACTTCCAAATATTTATCTCTGTTGATCTTGGAGCTCAATCAGCTGAAGCTACCAAGCAGTATTAGGTAGTGTTTATATGAAACAGTGCATAAGGCATTATGTTCAATTTAAAGGTGTTTGGTGCCAACATACCCGGTCTTGCAAGATCTGCTACAACGCCTTTAAGTGAAAACCATGAGTTCTATTTGTGCACATTTCATCATCAGTCAAACTTCCCTGTTCACAAACATGTGAAAATGGTTCAGGAATAAGCCTTAGTCAAAATCAGTCACTACATCATTCTTCTTAGCACAGTTCCAAAATAGTCACAAATCTGTAACGAACTTGGTTTTAAAGGTAGCATGCACCTCTATAAATCTTTTTCCTTTCCCAGAAGAGTTGATAAAATATACAGAGAACACAGGAAATCAACATCAATGCTTAAAATCCAAGTGCAATGACATTTACAGGCATGTGGCTCTGCAGCAACCTTCTGAACACCTTCCTTTACAGCAAACTGTTTTGCAGCACATTTAACCTGAAGATGAATGCTCTCCATCACAGTCTATCAACAGCACTTGCTGAACTGAACAGAGCCTTAGAAGTTCAGCATTAGACTTGAGGGTTGAGTTCATCTTTGATATAATCCCATGGAGCTCCCAAAATTTCACAAGTGACAAACTTGGCCTTGTAAGTTTTTCTAAACAGGTCACTAGGTATGTGACAGCCAAATGACATCACCTGCATACATGAAGCTAAAATATGTGCAAAATCATCTGAGGAAAGAATCCCACTATCTAAGAAAAGAAAGCAAATTCCTTTTGACATCTGACAGAACATAATTCAAAGCTCTTTTTCAGATCTTCAGCTCTTGAAATATGGTTTAGAATACCATTAGCTGATCCCTTCTATGATAAATATGTATAGACTTCAAATTTTATCTCTCTGTATATCCACACATGTAAACAAAACTCAAGCATCTGAATTATCGCTACTTACTAGACAAGCCTGAGGCAAGAAGCTGTTCACTCTGGAGATACTCCACATGCCCTCAAGATACTGCTGAGCTTGGATGGTGACAGAACTCAGAGCACCGCTGAGACCACTGGGGGCCACTGTGACTTGAACGCTGGAGTTTGGAAAACCACCCGTGCCTTGAGACCATCCAAGTCCCTTCTTCCTCTCTGCTCCAGAGAAGAGATTTGGTGATTTTCCAGGCTGCTTGCCCACCGGCCCAGCAACAAGTGGTAGGTCTCTCTGGGAAGAGACAGTGACCATCCTGGGTACCATGCTGGTCACTGCCCCAGCACCAGGTGGGAGGTCAGGCATTTCTAGGTAGCTGGTTTGATTAAGGGTGTGCATCATCTGAATGGCTTCCTGCTTCAGCTGATTCAAGTGAGTGGCACAAGTTTCACATCTGCTCTCTCCTTCATTCCTGTTTTTCTGTAAATACTCAGGCACTTGAAGCTTGTCAAAAATTAAAGCTGATAATCGTGGGTCCTACAGAAGTGGGGAAAGGAAGAAAAAAAAAACACACGAAGTTATACCAATGAAGAAAGGAGAAAAATAAGGTGGGGGGAGAAACTTAAAAGTTCTTTGTGATTTTTCTCTCCACCCACAGAAGTACTTCAAATCTGTTCTGGTAATTCTCTGCCTTTTATCCCCCCAGATATCCTAGAAGACTCACAGGTCACAGCAGATTAATAAACCGTAAGTGAATTCATTTGTATAAGATCCAGCATGAAAATCATCCTCAGAATTAAACAGTGGAGCTGTGGTGTATTTCATACCTACTGACTCTTATAATTAACTCTTCTTTGGAGACATCTAATGTGCCTGGGTTTCCCATGCTCAGGAACAATGTTATCTGAGATGCTGAACCCACAAATATCATAATGTGTTTCAAAGGCATACCATCACCAAGAAAATTAGACTTTAAAGTACTTCAAAACATTTCATGTGTGACCTGCTAAATGTTCTGTTGTCCTCACTCTCAGAAATGATTAATCACGTGGCATAAAAAGCAGTTTATATGGTGGTGCCCACAGCTGGCTCCTCTGCTTGCAAAGACCATTATTTCTGATCTTTGCAACCCAGATGGCCACAATATTCCCTTACGCTACAGTTGCTTTGATGAGAAATAGATTTGAGCCTATAGCCATGTGTGAAGGTGTGACAATGTGCACGCTAAAAAGCTGATTTAAAAGTAAGACCTATTTTGCATCCACAGAGCAATTTTTACCCCCTCCTCCTTGCTAGTTCACTTTAAGGCTGCCCAGACATTTTAAAACCAAGCTCTGTGTTTCCAGTTCAGAGGCAGTTACCTTTCTCCTGAAACACGCAAACACTTTCCCATCCCAAGTCTACTACTGTAAAGATCAGTTGAGAGATTAAATCCAGCCCGTTACAAATCTGTTATTAAGACTAATGCCATGCAGTAAAACTGACCCAACTTCACACACACTCATTGGGCTCTCTAAACAATTAAGGTTTTAATGAAATCACAGAGCAGCCAAAGGTCTATTTGTATAATTATTTTAAGTGAAAATATTTAATTTGCTTGTTAATAATGAGGGCACGCAAAGCTAGTGAGTCAGCCATCCAACATACGCTGGGGGTATCCCCAGATTGGTATTCATTTTTCAAAATGTATTACTTTATGCCAAGCTTCAATCACTCTCTAGGAAATTAATGTCCTATTAGAAAACTAATTCTGGCTTTAATTACAAGACACATCAATAAAACTTTCAAGAAGTCTTAGCACCAGTACTTTGACTTTGATCGTTCTTTTTCAACTGCACTATTTCCCTTTGCTCTGAATTCAGAGACCTAAAACATTGCCTAACTCCTGCAGCAACAGTGTGGAAGTCATCTCATTTTCAGCTGCCTGACTACTCCTGCAACAGTTTCTAATCTATCTTAGAGACACAGTGTTGATTGAAACTGTTAAGAGCATCTAACATCACACCATCCCACAGCCAAAAGCCTTTAATGAAAAGTTGCTCTTTCTGCAATAATCTAAATTATTGTTTAGTTACTGACTTAAAGTAAACATTAAAATACTTAGCAGGTTAAGGAAAGCTACTCCTGCTGCTGACTGAACAATACATTGCATTCATGTTATGGAGCCAGTTTACATTAGAAGTGAAAGACACATTTTTGTCTCTTCTCTTTACTGAGGTTTAGATCCTAATAAAAATGCCTTTGAAGCTGCACCATTTGCTTACCCTCGTGAACAAGAAAATTCTCTCCCTCCAAACCTCCCAAAAGACAATAATATTAAATTAACAGATATTAAACAGGAAAAAAAAAATTAGAAACTTTTTCCTAAGCCTTCAGCAGAAAATGCTCTTGGTTAGTTAGACTTAAAAAATATACAGACTCCATGCTGCAAGCACTGTTGTGCTTCAGGCAAAACAAAGGCAACACAGTCTATCTCCAAAGAAAAACAAACAGCACTGAGCTCTGCAGAAGCCTTTCCAAGGGGAGCCCTCTAAGCAAATTCTTGCTGAGGCTGACACACAGCCTCTATTCAAACAGCCTCAGCAAACAGCACCTTCCAATGCTGGGTGCCCCATCCACAGCCAGGCACATCCCTGGGCTCGCTCCTTTGATCCAAGTTGGGCACACAAGGAAGCACCTGCAGGTCCCGACTGCATGAGCCTCATCTGGCAATGTTTAAATTGCTATCAAATGTCAAAAGTTTCAAATAAGCAATTAAAGCAAATTACTAGGTGAAACAACCTTCTCATTTAAAAGAAACTACTTCTTTTGATGTAAAGAAAATTAATGACCCCAATTCTAGCTCTATAAACACAGTTCACAGTGTAAGGCAGATCAGAGTCAGGCCTGTCTTACAGTTATAAGGAAATCAAGTGGATGCCATATTAAAGGGAGGAACAAAAAAAATTTTTTTAAATTTATTTAGAAAATTACACAGAGTAAAACATAAGCCCACAGTATGCCAAATCTAAACCTTCTAATTTATTTATAGGGTTTTTTTAAATATATATATTTTAAAAGCCATCTCATTTCCAGTGCTTGAAGCTTGCCAAGCATTTACAAGGAGCCTTGTAACCCACTCATCCAATCTCTGTGGTCCCCAGCCTGCATCAGTAGCCATCCTCCTGCAGCACCTCACCAAGGGCCCAGCTGTACAGCTAGATTACTTTTATTTTTCCATTCTGTGCAACAAAAACACCTGGCTAATGGTTGGGCGTGAAGGGCAGAGGAAACACAAGTTACTGTTAAAAACATTAACTGTGGCTTAAAAGTTAAGCCACCCCATTAAAGAGGTTTTACTACCCAGTGAAAATGCCTGGTCCCAGGGAGCCCCTACTTTGGCAGCTCGCACCCTAACAAGGCTGGGGTGGAAGTTACACTCTTATGTTTTACAGAAGGAAGAAATAAAACTTGAGTGGACAAATGTGTTAGGTGCCACATTTGGGGAGGGGGAAGCAGTTAAAGACACCTTTCTTGGAGCTCCACAGGCAGAGAGGCAAGTCAGACAAAGCAGGGTGCAAGTTGCTGGGAAGATTGGCACAAACATACAACACACAAGCCTCTGTTCCAAAGAGTGCTCCAAAACCAATTTAGTCTGCTGTGCTACAAAGATGACGACTCCTTTATTCCTGCACAGCATAAATAAACTACGCTGTCTTTGTCACGCCTACTTTCCAAATGCTGTTCTTGCCTTCTGAACAAGCAGGATAAGCAAAATACGTGATGCTGTAAAATTCAGAGCTTCCCCTCCTACTACAGAAACCAAAACACTAATTTCAGTCTCAGCTTGTTAACTTTTGCATACAAATTTCAGATATTCAAACATCAGGTAGTGTTAGAAGGGTGAAATAAATGGTCCCACTAGGGACAACTGCACTAGGGAGTACAGCAGCCCCCAGCAAGGTCAAGGTACAAGATAATTACACATACTTCTATGAGCAAGAATTTTCTGAAGCATCTGAATTAACCACCATTTTTCACCAAACAGTTCTTACAGACATAAGCAAGCTTGCAAACTGCTGCCAGGAGATTAAATGCACATGTGCAAACTGCCCGACATGAGGAACAGCACATGGATGTGGTCTGCAAGTCCTTCCAGGCTCTGCCAGGCAGGATGATAAACATGGGAAACCAACACTGTGCTCCCACTGGAACACAAGGCAAAGTCTCCACTTGGTTCAACACCAGCTGCATTTAGCCTGGAGTTTGCTTTTGGGTTTTATCTCTGAAATTAGTAGTAGAGAAAGACAGCCCAGATTTGAAAACACATCCAGTAATATCTAACAGAAAGAAATACAGTAATACTTATTTTAATTCATGCTTTCCTCTCAGATGTATACCTCCACTACTGCTGCCTCCCCATGAAAACCAGCAAGGACCATGCAGTGTTTCAGCTGTACAGATAACACCAGTCTGCTGTGTTACAGGGCACAAACAAAACTCACATCTCACAACCGTAAAACACTATGTCCTGAAACTGTTGCCCCTGAAACTACAGACATGCTCAAACTGCTTGGATGTGACCACAGCCAAATGGCTCCAAAAAGCCCTGCTACAGCTCAGGCACCAAAATCAGTCAAGTTTTCAAAAGCATGCAAAACCAGATGACCTTCTGAAAACCTCAGGCAGTCTGTCAGTGATAGTATATTAAAAAAAAATAGAATGTTTTGAAATTTTAGCTCAATCTGTGATTTCTCAAGTATTTAAAGTTTGCAGTTAGATTGTTTGTTTAGTTAACACAGAGCAATGGAGAGTTCTTGACATTGCTAAACAGAAAAAAAAATACGAGTTTTAAATCTTACCTGCAGCTACTGACTTGTAACTCCCAAACTAACCAAGAGGAGAGGACACAGTAAAGCATCTGGATTCTCACTTAAGAAGTCCCTGAAGTAATACCCACCCATCTGTAACCTAATCCTTTCAGCAAGGAACTATCCACAAAGTGTGAACAAACGATGACAAACAAATGATGAAAAGTCAAATTGCCAACAACCGTCCTCAGTAATTACTTGCATTTCTGCCTGGCACCAGTTCCTGCAAGTGTATCTGGAGGAGTATCTTGAATTAAATTAAATTCTTGATATAAAGATAATTAAAAAGAAAGAAGAAACACTGAATGTCACACTGAAATACATACTTAAACACAGACCTAGATAAACCACGTTTTTAAAGGATGTTTTGGGAGAAACATCTTCCCAGTGGAAGAGAATCAATGTTAATGAGTTTTTTAATCTTAATTATCTTTCCAGATTTCTGCCGTGCTGCTTACAAATTAGTTTTCATTTTACAGGATATTGTGAAATACCCACTAGTATTTATATAAACAAATAATTTGAAGGCTGATGCTTGCTTTCAACTACACAGCAGTCACTGTCAGGGAAAAAAAAAAAAAAAAAAAAAGGAGAGAGAGAAGAAAAGGAGAACACTAAGAACACTATACTCCACAAAACCAGACACTGTTCAATGTAGTCAAGGAAAAATGTGTGAATGGTTAATTTTTAAATTCTCTTTTCTTTTTTTAAAGAAAAGTTTCCAAGTAGCTGCCTATCTCAAGGGAGTGAAACTATGAGCATTAAGTCTTCGAGTAAGTCGTGTTGTGAATTCTTTCATTTACTGACCTAATCTTATCAGAACATAAACAATCAAGGCAAAACAAACACACAAAGCTTTCACAAAACCAGAATTCACCAGAAGTCCCGTCTCCTGAGGATTAAGGGTATCTGGAACTTCCAGTGTAACTTTGCTATCCTTGAAAACAGCCCTCTGAACAGGCAGGAAAGTAATCCACATTCCCAAAGTGAGAAAAAATGCAAATGCATTTAAAAAAAAAACCCAACAAACAAATGCATTTGTAAGGTCAAATTTCAGCCACCCTCTCTACCCAAATGCTTCACTAGCTTTAGGGGGAAGATTCGTTTAAGCCAATGGACTGTAGTCCTCCCCCTACGCCATCTGAAGCAAGATTTCTTCAAATCTTCAAACCCGTTATTCTGTGTCTAACAACCACCTCAGGTAGTGCACGGTCATATCCCACTGACTCCACCCACCCGAGACTCAACCCAATTTCTTTTCACCTCTGGCATCCCAAAGAGTTTTAAAAGTACATTTTCTTACTTATTTTGTAAATATACTGTATCTGTTTCAAATAGCACCTATCTTTCAAACAAAAGCAGGGCAACACGATAAATCTGCTGAAAAACACATGACCCTGCACTAAAAGCGACTGCGGAATGTTTAGTTATTCTGCAGCCTCCACTGAACTCTATTTATTTCCATTTCCTGCCCACTTTAATGTACTTCACTGGCCCGCAGTAAAGTTAAAGCAATAGGTGTCTGTCATAAAGATGAATAGTGCTATTGGAATGCATAATACAGTGGAAAGAGGAAATGAGAGCAATCTGGTTTATTTACATCTCAGGCTCCCATCAGCACCTCAACCCACCTCCCAATGGTTTCAGCCGCCTTTCCTGTTATCTTGCTGTATAGTCCCCTGCAATGAGTTGGCTTTTAACCTCGCAGAACCAGAGGGTATGAAGTGATCTCCCAGATTTGCCTTCATGAGCTGGCAGAACATTGGAGCAAACAGCCATGCAGTGCATTCAATGCAAAGAAAACACAATAAAGGTAGTGGTTGTGATTTAAAACAATTAAAAAGACACAAACAAAACAAAAGACCCCAAAGAGACCTGCTATCACAGCTAAATTTAGATCAACACACAGGAACATGACTACTTCTGAAAAACAGTAATTACTGCATCACAAAATATTACTTTTAATCTCCTTTCTTCACGATCTAATTAGGCAGATATTTTACTTTCCTTTGGAAAATGTTTTTCTTAATTTCAGTCAATTTTAACATTTGGTGTATTCTATAAACTACACATCCAAACTACTCTGTAATTTTGTGCTTATTTTTAATAGTGTATTACTTCATTTAAAAATGACGACTTCTAATTTGCATGTTTATTGTTGGTTTTAAGTAATCCTTTAATTTTCCCTCTTGGGTTTGTGGCTTACTGTAACTTCACAAAGCAAATTCAGTACTGATTTTGTTCCTATGAAGACACTGCCTTCCAACACCCATTGTGTCTCTTTTTTTAAGTCTCCTTAAATAAATAAATAATACTTCTTCAAAGCATTATCATTTTAAACAACAACAACTGTTTGAGAAACAGTTTCACACCCTGCACCACTCACTACTTTGGTGTCAGAAAAGCCTTTGTTTAACATTACTTTCATAAATAGACACTTCTATGAAGTCACCCTTCAGAAATTCAGATTAAATCTTTTAAACCTGCCTAATTTCTATTAAATCAAATATAAATAACTTTCCATCCTTAATTATTTCTTCCTTGAAATTAAAGAGTAAATTTTGCTTGGCCTATGAACACAGTACATCAGATTATAGAAATTTTGCTTATTAGTCTGCATAAAAACTCACAACTTCTCTTTTGTCTTAAAGGCAAACTGAATGCTTATGCAAAGTGTTAGAGCAACTACTGGGGAAATTGATGCTCTCCAATACTTTCATCACACTGAGTGCTACCTATTCCACATACACTTTGGCTGCTCAGATAATAAGGTAGTTCCAAATTTCAACACAGGGATGTAAATTAGAGCACAGCACCACTACACCAAAAACATTCTGCCTTGTTGAATTGCCTCAGAAACATCAACTCTTAGTATCGCCTCACTGAAAACAAAAAAGCTGTTTCTGCTATTACAACTATATAGGAAGCAGTCCATGTTTTCAGAATGACAAATCGCAATGGTAAGCCTTGGGAGATAGACTTCTTCACTGATGATCTCTGGCTGGAGACCAGCAACCCAACCCAGCCAGCCTGATGGATTAGGAGAAGAGTCATGCCTTCAGCATGTTTAGATGATCATAACTGTATTTGTCCCAGTAGAACTGTGCCTATTTTTGTCAGATAGACCTCTAATGAGTGAATTCAAGAACGTCTGGACACCAGCCGTGGTGAAATCAACTCTGGCCTAGAAAAATCAAACAGGAAAAAAAAATACTTGGACCACTTAGGACATCTGTGTATAAACCCTACAACTGTTTCAGTCCAAACATCTGAATCCAATTAAAAGAATGCTTAGCAGCAGAAGTTAGGGAGTGGACATATTTTCCAAATGAACTTTATTAGCATAATGTAGGTTTAAAATCAACGACGAGCATCAGTCCTTGGCATTGGATCCCACCCTCTCAAATGTCTTTCACTCACTCTTTTATCAATTATTTGTTTGTAAATGAATACTCAAAGGACCATACAGAAACGATTTAGCTTTCACAACCAAAGGGCTGTCCATTGTGCACTCCTCTTCAAAGCTAAATATCACTCCATAGAGTGCACAGTTATCACACTAAGCGGTCTGTCTCCAGAAACAAAGAAGATTAAGCTTCTTCTCCACCATAATTAAACTGCCACTGCTGCAGTTTAACTGCTTTCCCAGAAGCTGACTTGTAAACCCAATTTTTTGGAGCTAACATCTGAATTTAAGCTGTAACGTAGCAGCTTAGAACTTTGCCTTTTCCTCCTTTGAACTTAACCAACTCAAAGGAGCAATGAATAGAAAAGGAGCGATGAAGTGTATTCATAACTCCTCCACCACAGGCAGACCACATATTGCCTGAAGAGTTTACTCCAGTTCTTTTGCTTACTAGGTGGCATGTGTGAGACACCACCTCCCTCTCCAATCTGTTCATCACACAGCAGCTCTTCAAAGGGGATCTTTGGGTGGCTTTTTATAATACCACTTTTCATCAGAGGAGCTTCAGCAAGCAAAGTTCACAAATTTGCCATCAGCTACCTATGGGAAACTGGCAATATCTCTGGAGCTAGATGGAAGATCAACAGTTGCCCCTTGGTTTCAGTTAAGATGCTGGTGCATAGAGTAATTGACCTCATCCTGCTATTCTCATCTTGAATCAGAAAGAAAAGATAAATACACAGATGCTAAAGGACATGTGCTAGTAGGGGACACCACCCAAAGAATCAAATGATCCTCCAATCAGACCTCATTAGGTTGAAGTATGATCTTAGCCACAAACAGTAGATTCAAACAGACCATTTGAGGAGTGTCTATAGGACAAAAAGCATTTTAGAAAACATGAATATTGTGGGAAGTTCAAAAGGAATGCAGTCTGTGTATTTTAGAAGACAGAAAACTGAGCAGAGTCTTTCAGTACACAAAAAAATAGCTACAAAGAGACTGAACAACTACTTCCTGCATCCACTTAGGAAAGGCAGATAAATTATGCCACTTTTCAGCAAAGGTGAGCGGTAAGGGCTACAAAAGTGATGTTGAGAAATCTCATTTTTCGTGAGAGATTCTGAAGAGATTAAAAACCTCCATGAGAGGTGATCAAGAGATAGGTGATCCCATTTCAATGAAGGAAGTTTTTTTAAGATCTGAAGGTCTTTTTCCAGCCCTACATTCTTATGATCCTAGTTTTGGAAAGATGGGCAACACCTCTTTAAACACACTAGTTGTATAGGTTCAAGTGACACAGACAAACAAGGAATATACACTTCAAAATGCCATTCTCCTTAGATGACTATTCGAGAACCTAGGCTACCATTAAGTTTTCCATCTTGCATCATTTCATGTCTCCTTCAACAATTATTCTTTTGCCAAATACTCACAGCCCATCACCATGATACTCAAAACTATACTAGCTATATATTTCACTTTCAGTCTTTAGCCTTACAGCTAAAAAGTACAGATTTGGTACATTTCATTCTCTACAGGTTCAGGAAATAGTATTAGGAATCCAAGTCAAACCACTTCTGTTTGTCCATAACTTCCTGGAAATATGTATAGTAAGCAAGACTGATGAAAATCTCAGAAATAAGAACTGGGGAAAACAAACAAACAAACAACACCAAAAACTCAAACAAAAAACAAACAAATAAACAAACAACACCCAAAACCCCCAAAAAAGTCAGAGACTACTAGTTGCATTACAATAACTACACTATGTGCAAATATTAAAAAAAAAACCTCATTGCAAAGCCCACTAAAAGGAGCTGGGAAGGAACTCGAACTAGCCATTTCATATTACAGGACTGCTGATGGTACATCAGAAATGTTTGTAACAGGCTGGCATAAGAAAGGTGAACCAACAGCTCTGCAGAGGCACATGTCCAGATCTTTCTAGAGGTTCTGCTATCAATATATTTCACACAATCATCAAAAAAAATTACCAGTAAACCCATTGCTCCTCTGACCCTGAGACATTCCTATCAGGTTTTCAGGAGTAACAATCACAAAAAAGGTATGCTTTCCCATAGACACACAAATGACAGATGGACAGAGATAACAAAAGCCTAAATATATACACTGAGGAAAGAATGATAAGGACAAGTTAGTTAAAGAGCTCCTGAAAACTTAAAATAGCTCAGTGTGTTCTCTGACTATAACTTATTCATAGACTTCTCTTATTTCAAGAGGTCTTTAGAGGAGACATTCAGTGCCTCCTCATGGAACACGAACAAGTAGTAGCATCAAAATGAGTCACTATGTAGATAGATGGCAAGAGTAAGATTATTATCACTAGTAAGATACTTGTTGCTCATTTTTTTGATCCTGGTGGTCTTCAACAGCCATTACCTGAACAGTATTACATAGTTCTTATCTACAAAACCCGCTTATTTCTAACAGTCCTATGTCAGATCAATCAATTGCTTTGCACGAGAGTACTTTGGCTTCCCATAGCAACACTGTTTTTGGCAAGCTGGCAGCTATCCTTTGACCACACAGCCTTGCAACAAGCCTTTCAGTGACCAGGCTGCATTGTGAGCAACAAAGCATGTATCTAGCCTTGAACCTTTATAATACCCAATTGAGGACTGAAAGACATTGTCCATTTTCTATGAGACCTAAATAACAACTAAAAATTGTCTCTGTCAGCTCAGCAAATCACACTCGTGTGACAACAGTCCTTTGATTAACACCCACCTGTAATCCTTACAGTGAGAAGCCCTGCAGTGGTCCTGTGAAACCTACAATCAGCGCAACCTATTCCCATCCAAACGGCTGGTGTAATCAAAGGGGAGTGACTCCCTTTGCCTAAGGTCTCTTTTCTACAAGCGTAAATCAATGTGGCTATGCCAACAGGCAGAAAAAGCCCATTCCACCCACACTCAAAGCATCTTGAAAGCCATGTAAATAGGCTCTGTTGCAACACAGGATATAAACATATTAACACATGGGCAAAATGAGCATGTGTCTATTTATACCATACACACATGTAGACATGCTCACAGATGACTGACAAAAATACCACTGCAAACCCTTTCAGGCTACTCACACATGAGGAGAAGAAGAAAAAAAAAAAGCCTTGTCTCCTGAGACTCAGAAGTAATCAAATACCTGGCAACAACTTTCAAACCCCTTCGAGCCAGATCCTATTAAAACCAGCAGGAGATGAAAGGCTCTAGCTCATCCTACCAGTCATATTTACAGGGCTCTTAAACATTTACAGTATCTAACATTGCTTCTATAGAAATTCCCCAAATGTAGACAAATGCCTAACATCAGAGGATACACATTTATGATTCCATTCAATTGAAGGTACTATATAAATGGATATTTTAATTTATGTTCCGGGACCTTGGAAAATAAGCTGTCTCATCACCTACTGGAAAAAGTCAAGTACAGAGGAAGAAAGGGTTCTTTTAAGAGAAATTACAGCCCCAGAGTAAGATCTGGGCTCTAAAGAAATCCCCCCACAACATTCATTTTGAATGCAAAGTTGGTACTTCCCACTCTAAACTGAAGCATTTCATTCCTAATTTCAAATCAGCAATGAACTCTTTCATCAACATGTCTCTCCATTTCATAAAATGCCTATGAAATACATGTCTGTAGTTATTGTGTGATGAAGTAATTTACATCCTAGTGTGCAAATTTTCCTCTGCATTTCAGAGCAAAGTTTTGTGGCACTAAGTAATGTGTCAAATTTGCAGTTAATCACTAAAAAAATAAAAATACACGTGCCACTCAAGTTGCCTTATTATTGCTGTTGCAGATGTAAATACACATTTAAAACCAGAAAACTCTGTATTATCATGCCTTGATAACACCCTTATGAAACCTGATAACTTGTCAAACAACTCCCACTGCAGACAATGGCAAGACAGTTCTAAGAATCATTAAAGGCCAGTGAAGATAACCATCACCTCCAGCCTCGTCCACATCACAGCTCTGCTAATTTCACCCAGAAGTAGTGACCCTGATACACTCATTTCATGAAAATATATGCTTTAGTATTTTAAGAAACAAAGAAACAATCACTTTTTTCCTTTTTTTTTCTTCCTCCTGGAACCTACATATCTCCCAAAGCCACAGTTCTCCTGGTAGAATCACATTTTTAAAGCACAAGGCATATGAATAAAAAACATACAACAGACAGGTACAGCACTTGAGGGGATGTGAATTCACAGCCAATGTACACTATTCTTTGCTCCTATGCCAATTTACATCAGCTGGCCCAGAAACTTCACTCCAAATGGTCAGCTTGAGGAATTCGAGTGGCTGGTTCTCAGCGCTATCCCAGACCCTGACTGTGCGCTGGTAATATTTGATTTAGGTTTGCAGCTCTAGTCTCAGAGAAACCCATTAGGCAGAATATGCTCAAAGATGTACGTTTTCAGTTCGCATGACTGATGCTGTGATTCACGGGGAAAGCCTGCACAGAAGGCACAGACTGGGATGTTATTGCTCCAGCTCCAATGAGCAAATAATCGCTGAAATAAATTAACATCAGCATCTCACGTAAGTCCCTGCATGAGGAAGTTAGACAAGATTTATTCAAGACCACAACCTCGGGAGCATTTCATCAGAATCAAAGGTAAGCCAAAAAATAAATAAATGGAAATGGGACCAGCTAGAATAACAAAGCAGCACAGCCAAGGTAGCAGCCACATGACAGCCAGAGGCATCTCCAGAGCAATCAGAACAACTGTCCACAGATCTTGCCAATGAGCCAGATGCTGCTGCTGGAAGAAGGCTTGTGTTGATATAAACTCAGAGATGTGAGATGCTTAACACCAAGAGCAATCAATCTTCATGATTCCCATGTGGCTGCCAAGCTTCACTATTATGCTACAAAGAGATGAAAACAAACTTTGTAAAACGCATGTAGATTCTACATGACATCAAACTCCCCCTTCCCTTACTGTGCAGAAACAAACCAGCAATTTGGGTGTAGCTATAAATGACCTGATGCATTTCCTGATTTAACAACAGAACCAGGAAAGAATATCGTTGGCTAAACATCTCATTGTGCACACACTGCCAGAAAACCAATGAAATTATCATGCTGTATAGGAAATTCCTATCTTCCACACCAATTAGTGACCCAACAGTGATTAGTTTTATAATCCTCAACTTGACTTACAAAGTGACTTCCTCTGGGGCCAACTTTCCATCACCCAGCATGTGGAAAATTGCATATGGTCAGTGCACTATGAAAATTAAGTTAAAATAAGTGCTATTTAAACCCCAGTTCTACTATGCTTCCACATTCTTGCTTTCCTAAGAGAGATGCACTTTTGACAGTTACTTCCTTGCCCTGCCCCAACATCCTATCTCCACTATACACCAGCTGGGCACACAATCAAAACAGAAACAACAACAGGAACTAGCAGCTATTCATTACAATAGGATCAAAACATTTCTAGGCAACAGTGCTTCACCAAGTCACTGTCCTTGAAGACCCTGCCACAATCTACTTCTTCCTGCCAACACTGGAAGTGGCTCCACTTCAACCTGAAGCACCACATATTAAAATTTAAGGCTTTGTAATCAGAAGCTATTCAGTGACAGGCAGTCACATATCAGAACTACAGCAAGCAATGAAATCGGGCATCAGAAAGGTGACAAAATTAACTGGCTGACAACACAGGCCGATGTTTATCCTTTATTTTAATCAAGATAACATTAGCTCCAGTCTATAAAACCAGAATTGCTAACTACCAGTGTAATCACAGAAATAGCACTGCAATATGATTACTGGGCACTAATTCTATCTTACAGAGTTAAAGACAATCAAGTACATGTAATAAAGATTTATATGCAGCTTACTACTGACCTGGAAACAGGTTCATACATTAATAAGTCAATGTTACTGCCGGGAACAAAGCGAACAGTTATATCTACATGAGAAAAATACATGAAACACAAGAGCCAGATGTTAAGTCCTTTCATCACCAAAGCAATTATTTAATTCCTGGGAAGAGATTTTTCTCTCTTGTTCTTTCATCAGTACATTACATCACTCACAAAAGACCCCATCCTGTCTCCATGGCCTAATCTTGGCACACATCTGTGGTATGGCACAGGACCATGAACCAAGGGTCTTTTTTTCTACTATGCAATTGCTTCTAAGCCACAAGCACAGGGCAAATTGAAGACATCCTCAGACTACTGCTATGTCTCTCTGTTCACACACAAGAGCACAGATCCCCCAAAGTGGCTGCCAAAATAGACTGCTTCCCCTTGCACCCCCATAGGATGGCTGATTTTCTATGGGTAAGCATAGCACAGAATGCCAGAGAGCTGCCAACCCTCTCCATCACAGCTGCTGACCTCCAGCTCCCAGGCACAAGGGAGCTTGGCCACCAACCTTGGAGCACTAACACCTCCCCACTCAAAGCACCATCACAAGCTGCTGGTCTTTGGAGAGTCATCTCAGCCATATTCTCTTCACTTGCTGTCCTTCCTGTTCCTGATAACAGCCATCATCTCTCAACAAGTGGACACCCAATAACTGCCATCAGCAGCCACCCAAAGACCACAGAATAGCGCAAGTTGGAAAGATCATCTGTAGTTCCAGCATCCCTGTCATGGGCAGGGACACCGTCCTCTAGATCAGGTTGCTCAAAGCTCCATCCAGCCTGACCCTGAACATATTCAGTGATGGGGCATTCACAACTTCTCTGGGTAACCTGTTACACAATCTCACTATTCTCTTCATCTTTCTTCCTTATATTAAGTTTAAATCTACATGCTTCTAGTTAAAAAACATTATTCATTGCCTTATCACTACAGGCTTTGTTAAATCTTCCATCTTTATCTTCCTTATAGAGACCTTTTAAAGTACTGAAAGTCCACATCCAGGTCTCATTGGAGCCTTGTCTTCTCCACACTGTATGACCCCAGTCCCAGCCATTCTTCAACAAAGAGGTGCTCCAGCCGTCTGACCATTTTTAATGGCCCATGCTTGGCCTGACTCCAGAGTGCTTACAGAGAAAATAAGGGTAAGTGTTCCATACTGGAACTGTCTAAGTGACATACATAGGCTCAGCTGAGTTTAGGCTCCTCTGTGTCTAACTTGCTACTCCAAAGCATTTAATGATATTATCAAAAACCTCGAATTACACAGTACTGTACACAACAAGTAATTCAGCAGTTTGATAACTACACTATGAACATCCTAAGTGAAAAAGCTCACCCTTTTGCAAGGTTACTCTGAGGTTGCCACTAGATAAAACAGGCAGACTCAGCCCGAAAATACCATATGTAAGGTTTGTTCCTGAATAATACACAACAGAGAGAAGCACTTAATAAACAGATCCATTAACTAGAAATATCCCTGCAGCAATTAAAACTTTGCAAAGTACTACAGTGTACACCTGGCAATGTTGCTCTGACATCTGCTTATGTTTTCTGTGTGTTTGTAAGTTGGACCAAAAAGAAAGATAATTGAGTTTATGGACATACCACAGCAAAAATGACAAGGTACTGTTAGCTGTTCATGAAAAATGGCATAAAAACCTCATATAAAGCATGTGTACTGTTTGAAAGGCTTAAAAGTTTACACCATGTATAATGAACCATATACAACCAAATGGCGTGTCTCCTACTACTAAAGAATAATTTTATTCTGAACTAAGGATCCTATCATAAAATAAGGGGAATTCACAATCTGAACAATCACAGTTGTGCGAGACATTTTTAGGCATGTGGCAATTTTATATTGGTCATTGGGGATGAAGAGCTAAAATTCTGTTGCGGACTCTGAATTTAAGGTATTTCACACAAAATGGTGTATCTCAGGAAAAAAAAAAATTAACTGTGAAGTGTGCAACTTCATAACATTACAGCCAATATTCAGCATATGTAAACGTGACTAACTCAAAATCTGAATGCTATTTTCAGTACAAAGACCAAATCACTTTATAGAGTTCAAATATCTTTTTTAATAATTGTCTGAAGGCACCATTAAATGAAAACAAATATGAGATTTACCTGAACTTTACACAGTCTGAGTTACTGCAACATTATGCTGCAACAATATGTGACCCAGCATTCCCTAGTAAATGCCCTAAGTCCTATTGTAAGTCTGTCGTTTAAATAGTTCCTTCCTGTTTAAAGCGTAGAAAGCCAAATGTGTTTTCCCACCACTAAGCATTGTGTAAGGCTCCTTTCTCTTCCAGCGAGCTGGCTGAAGATGGATGAGCTTCCAAACTGATATCATTTTTAATTACACGTTTTTCTCTCATTACTAACTTCCTAAACATGTCTCTAATCTTGCAGTAAAATCTCTGAGTGCAGTAGGTGTATCCACATACATCATGCTCTAGAAAATTAATATGAGATACTGATCAGGACTGCCATCATAACATAACCTGAAACAAGCAAGATACACTAGAAGTGATACAGACTCATTAGGCTCTGATCTCAAGTGTTTCTGGAAAGCAGCTTTTTATGGATAGCTTCCCTCTCAGCTACATATTGGAGACAACAGTGCAGTTACTGGGGTCTAGGAGAACAAGGTGGTTCAAGCAACCTCCCATGTGTACTTTTCACCAGACAGTTATAAGCTTGTGATACCTAATACATATTCAGCCACTCATCCCCTTACCCTAAATACTCCACCAAAAAGCATCATTTGCACAAGGGGGCCACGATCATCTGCTCCTCTGCAGAATATAAGCACAAGTGTCCCAGCTCCCTCCTGCCATCAGGGGTCCAACAGCATCCTCCACCTAGGGCAAGGTCTGTCCTCTCTGAAATTATGGGAGAGCAAAAAGCGTAGGAGGTAGCTGCACCCATGAAACAGGTAAGAAGGCATATGCCCACACATGCCCAAATTGACAAAAGGGGTCACACACCCAGAAGCTGTCTACATCAGATGCTCTTTTGGCAAGCAGGAATCAGGTCTATGTATAGACCCATCAGCTTAGGTCAAACAAGTGCCAGCCAGTTATGAACACAGGTTCTCTCATTACTCAAATGTCTCTCACTACCTGAGAGGTATTGCACAGCTAAACACGTTGCAGCATTCTTTCATCATTAAACCAACAATTTAAGATGGCAACTTCTAGGGGAAAAAGAAAAAAAAAAAAAAGGCAACTCTCACTGTGCTTTCTTTCTTCCCAGCTAAACATATCACACAACAAATTCTGAAGGGGAAGATGCTGTCAGCACACCAGCTGCCTTCTCATGAGCTAACACCAAATAAAAGCGGAAAGTCCTAGGAACTGTTCAGAGTGGCTGACACTTAAGGAATCAAATAAAGCAAAACAAGATAAATCACAAGCACTGAAATACTTTAAGACCACTGAGAAGATATAAAGTTATGTCACAAGTATGACTCTGCCTACGTACTCAAAGAAAAGAGCTCACTACTGTTTCAAAACCAAAACCATGAAGGTCAAGAGAGATTAAAAATACAGTTTAAGTACAGCCACAAAAGTAATGCACATAAAAACTGGTGCATATATGAAGAGCACCAGCAGTGGGGCTCTGGGGCATGCAACCCACCAGTCTGTAATCACGTGCTGAGCAAAATGCATGTACTAAATGGGGTAAGTATATCTAAAAATGTAATTCTAGCTGACATCCCTAAGGTCCCTAGGGAAGCCTATAGCAGACAGTGTGAGTAGGATGAAGTTGAGAGGTTTTGCTGTATTCACACATGCTGCTATGGAAGCTGGCTGATGGAAAAACCCCACATAATTTCATATTTTCTTCTCAAATAATGTCAATAGTCTCTAAAATTAGTATCAAATTTTCATCCTGTTTTTCTACCTGCTGTCCATCTACTGACCAAAATTAAAAGCTTTAAATCCATCCTTGACTTGCCTCAAGAATCAGATGAAGAAATTTGAATACCCACAAGAGCATTCTTCTTGAAACAAATACTTTCACTAAACCTCATTCATTCAGCAAAAGGAAGGAAAAGTTGGAGGATGTGCCCATTTTCTCTGTCCCATGGCATCTTGAAAAGACCATGGAGAGGACATGTACAAACCCGAAGCTTTACCAGAGCTTTGCTGTGCACTGACAGGGGGTGGTGGGGGAAGAAGGAATTTGGAGTGCCTCACAACGACCACCCACCATCTTAACTGGAACCACTACCCACATTGGACACACAATAATACTAAGCTGTGCGACACAGTCCTTCACATAAAGCAAGAATTAACTGACCACTGAAGTCAAGGTAAGCCTTTCAGGTGACTTCACTGGGTTATGACTGGGCTCCTACTTCTTTTTAATTCTCATTAGCATTTGCTGACAACTCCTTTACAACCTGAGGGACAGGTTCTTTACAAGAAGCAGTTTCAGGTGCCCCAACTAATGCCTTAATCCACAGAGTGAAGCAGGTCAGATTATCTACATGTATCAAAGACAGTATTATGCTTCATAAGCTATTTTTCTGCTTTGCTAAGGAGTAATCACATTTTTATTTCTTACTGTTTTTACCCATTACCTCACCAAATGGCATTATTGTTAGTCTTTCTGAGGTTCCCCTAGAATAGGGACGTATAAAACAGGATTTCCTCCAGCTCTGCATACCTACTTACTCCAGAGTCATTAATGACATAGGAGAGGATTGAACAAAGACTTAATATCAAATGAGCATTCAAAACCGCTGGGAACACAAATATCTGCCTGGAACACTGCATCTCTGCTTTGTCTTCTTAAAGAAC
>WBNM01024954.1:151133-169081 GCA_013399055.1 Ramphastos sulfuratus
AAACAAAAAAAAAAAAAAAAAGAAGAAGAAGAAATTTACTTTAAAGACCACATTTACAGGACTTGTTTTTATGAGAAAAGTGGAAGAGTTAAACACTTGCATGTGGGACATATCCTAGTGGGTTCCAACTTAACATTATAGTAGCTTTTGCACAGCAGTCTGCAAATCAAATTGTCTTTTTTGCTGGTGATCAGGAGTAACTTCACTACTGTCAAAATGAACTCTGCAGGAGAGATCCAAGTCCTGCACAAAACCCCAAATCAAGTACATATTGTCTTTCACATGATTACAAGCAATAGCTGAGATACTCAGGGGCAGGTAACACTGCTCATGTCTGAGGTATTTTGAAAATACTTCTAACCAGTATTTTACAGAAAATGTATAGATGTATATATCTGAAAAAAAAAAATATAAGTGATATTGCCCCAAAATTCAGGGAAGTTGATTCCTTGGGTTGTCATGTCATTTGGGTGTCAGATGGAGGCATTTATCAGGACTCATTCTTTCAAACTCTGCTTCCCAGCATAGCCAAAGTTGCACTGTGACATGTGCTGAATACTCCTCACATCACACCACAGGACAAGCTGCTCATAGTCCAGCACTGAAAAGTAGCACTCCCTGCTCCCTTCTTCCATCCCTCCCCACCATACCAGAGACACACACCCTAAAACTCAGGGCGCGTTTCCAGAAGCTACCCTGTAAGAACATCTTCCCTGAAAATTAACAGGAATTTGGAAAAAAGTTATAAGCACGCAATGAAAAACCAAGCCAGAGGCTACAGACTGTCCATACAATTACCCTACGTAGAGCCAAAGTCAGTAGGACATCAAAGGAATAACCTGAGACCTACAAGGATGCTGCCTGGATTCAATGCTTAGCATCCGAAATTACCTTGGCAATCTCTTAAAACCTCCATATCAGTGGTGTATACAAAAGTAGGGGCAGCCAGCAGCCTGGGAGAAACACACATGCAATGTAAGGATGCTTGAGGAGACACACTGTTTAATGCTATCAGCTTCTGCCTGCCTGAGGACATTTCCTACCTCTGCCTACAAACACAGCAATTCCCTAAGCATTCAGTAAACAGTCTTTGAAGATAATGAAGCTTATTCTAATCTCTCACTGATGTCACTCCTGCATTTTACTCAGCTGAGCTACAAGACTCTTGGTTTAACCAACTCCTCCGTGAGATCATAATTACTTTAACTCTTTGCTCCAGCACAGAATAAGGAATACCTCTGAGGTACAGAAAGAATCAGATTTTTCACCCAGTGGATCTACATATTTTATTCTTGAACAATCATAGTCATTTTTCAGCTCACTTCTTTAGATGCAGGTGAACTGCTTCTGTACCATTATGCTTAGTGACACATTCTTCTCTACCAGGCCTTTTACTGCTTCCGAGGAAAGCAGAATTAGAGCCTTCAGCAAGAAGACAATGCCGTGGACTACTTTCTGACAGGGCCAAGCAGACATGTTGCTCCAGTGGCAAGAAGAAAGAAAAAAAAGAGATTGAACCTGGACTAGCAAGAAGATTTAAAATGGAAACTACAAAATGAAAACACAGAAAAGTAGAGATCTTCCAGTGCCTCACCTTTGAGAACAATGCCTTTGTGTTCTCACTTGTGTTCGCTTCCCAGGGTCAAGTGTTTATTCTGCATTGCAGTTCTTTAGCTATATACTCCATGCTTTTGATTGTGCCCACTCCAACAAGAGTCAAGCCCTTCCACAGCAATAAAAAGCTCAGAGAAGAACTTGAGGTGGGTCAGAAAAGCTAGCCCTGTTTATATATTACATGTCACGAAAAGACTTGGCATTAAGAAGCTGAAGCCAAACTAAATTCTAACAGCACAAATCAGAGCTATTTTGCTCTCGAGCTGTTTGTGCTTAAGAGCAGACATGACCAGAATAATAAAAGAACATGGAACACAAATCTGAAAAAAGAGACTCAATTTTTGGCTGAATATTCCTATTCAGTATCAGAAGCAAGGCAAACTCATTCTGGAAATTTTGAGTTTTACCAGCATGGGTTGTTTGTCTCTTGGATAAGCTATGTCACAGTTAGACCAAATAGATCCTGGCATTAATTTTTCCCCCCAACATATAGGTAATTATGTTCCCACTGAACAGAAAAATGAAGAGGAGGTGTTGGAAAAAAGCACAGAGGTAATTGTATTTACATAGAGAGATAGATTTGGACTACAGACATTGACCCAGTTTTGCAGTCTGGCTTCCTCTTCTGTTTCACCAATGTAAATCAACTGAAACCAGGCAGTGCCAACAGGCTTCATTTTCCACCTGTTAACAAAATGGTTTGGTTCTGCTGTCGATAAAAGAATCACAATGCAAACTGCTGAGAAATTAAAATCCAGTGCCATACATAACTGAAGAGATTCAGGACAACTTATTTGCTGAAAAGACTCAGTCATGGTTCCCCAAAGGGTCATTACCAAAGACATGACTCTTTTCCACTGCCAAACACCCCACTGGGAGTCAATAAGGCCATAAGCTGAGGTCAGTATGTTGCTATTTACGATTAGCTGGCAAATGCTGACCACAATCTTCCATGCAAGCATCAGAGAAACCCATCTACAACCCATGGTTCACAACCACAATGTGGCAAGCTGAGAAATTCTCTAAATCACACAAATATTTTTCTATTCCTTTAGCTCTCTATGGAGGTTTCAAATTTTAAATTAAAATTAAAAGTAACTTTACCAGAGGTCAAGCAGCAGTAAGACTGCACAGTGGCAGGTTAAAGCATCTTGTATTTATAAGAGTATAAGCATGAAATTCAGAAAGAGCCCCCAGGGATCCCAATGCAAGACATGAAGGTGTAATTAAAAACCATAAATCCATCAAATGAAAAATATGCAAAGTTAATACATTAACTCATATATTTTTCTTCTTTAACCATATTTGTTTTATGCTACACCCCTTTGGAGCCTACAAATAAAAAATTAACAATATCAGAAGAAATATTTCTTAATATATGGAATGTGAATATCAATAATAAATGCTTTTTACTTTATTCTCGCAGGTAATTGCTGAAAGAAGCTCTCTCGGCGGTCTGCTGAGACTCTGCATATTATAAATTACTTCAACTGTATGTCCTCTTTACAAAACCCACAAAAGGACAATCTTACAGTGTTTTCATGACACTCAATCATCCACACAAAATTACCCTTGTGAGAGCTTGTTGGAGGAATGTCAAACGTACTTGCCATTCTTTGCAACAAAATCTTCTGAGAAAGACAAAGCAGCTCACTTCTGCATTCACAGTTACACAAGCTACACTTAAATCTGACAATTTTAACTGGAAATTGGGGGGTTACATTCTATTTAACTACAAGCAACAGGCAAAATAGTCACAGGTCAAATTCTAGTCTGTGTTTTGCCCAGTACATGCATTTCAAGACAGCTTACAAAAGCTCTGCAGCACCTGCAGTTCATAATAAGGCTAAGGGCACTTCTAAAAGTGGTGTTTAGGACAAACCAGCCCATCCATCTTCTACTCAGCAGCACTGTGCAGAAGTGACAGTCCAAAGATGCCTGTACCTCACCTCCATCCTTTGAAGGCCAAATTTTGAAAAGCATATTTGTTTTCTTGTCACTAATAAATGTTTCGTTGGAATCAAATGGTCCTGCACCAGACAGTGGTATGGGAACACCTCTCTTCCTCACAATGCACCCACCATTAGGGCATGCATGTGGGGATTACATGATATTTTCATCCAAGATTGAACTCTGTTTCCTCTCTTTTAATGGAATAGTCATTGTCACAAGTGTGTAGCCATGTCTCTATACAAATAAACACATGTGCATGTTCAACATGAAATCGATGCATTATCACAACATGGCTAATGTTTCACAAATAATACCCAAGTCAGCAAACTTCCTTTTTCCTAATGTTCAGCAATCACTTATACTAAATCCGGGCCAGAACTCTAACACAACTCAGCTGCTTTATCAACACAATACACAGTATAGCACTGGCAGAGTTTGGTACGTTCTTTACACTTGTCCTAAGCACATTCACCACAGAGGAAGCAAAATCCTTCCTTCCCTAACTTGAGAGATTAGCTTACTCAACTGTCTCCCTACCCTTCCCTCCAGTCATTTGGATGTCAGGTGCTCTGGCATCACTAGGCAAGCTTCACCAGCTGACCAGAGGCCAGATCTGTCCAACTGTTGCTGATTATTGCAGCTGAAAATAAATTACTTCAATAAAACTTCAGCTTTCAGTCTGGAGACTGCTAACTGGTTACCCAGGTCTGGCAGTGGTCTTGGCTTATGGAGCCACCTACACACCAACACTTACCAAGTACTCCACAGAAAAAGCACAGAACACATTTTAAGGTTTGGGTCTTGGCCTCTTAATCTGGGAACTATGTCACTGGTTGCTGGAGCCTGGCTGCAGGTGGGCAGTAGACACGAGTAGATACTTCACACTAGACAATCCGGTGTTATAGAGAAGGTCTATTGCAACACCAGCATGTTTTGTCCAGAGGCACTCAAAGAGGACTCAACAGCTAACAAGAAAAGAGCTGAATGCTTTCATGTCTCCACACCAGGAAGTACAGAGAGCCTCTAAGCCTCTACAGGTGACCCAAAAGTAGTAAAGCATTGAAACAAGGATGAACAGATTGCTTGATCTTGCAAACCTCCTTCCAACAGCTGTAAAAACTGCCACATCCCAGAGAGTCCCTGAAGACAGGTCACAGTCTGGGTATGGTAACAGCTCCCAGTGCACTGTTTTGGCTTCAGAATCAGATGTGTACCATCAATCCAGCATAATCCCACTGACCTCAACCACCCCAGCAGGCTTACATCCTCCAAAATACTCAGAGGTACCACTCTGCTGAAGGCCGTGTGACACACCCTGGTGACACCTTTAAACTGCTCAGGAGCCACAGAATATGCAAACACAGCAGACAATCCCTGCAAAAGAATTCTACTTGATAAAGTTAGCCAAAGCTGTACAGTTGTACTCTGAAGTCCAGGAGAAAAGCACCAATGCCAAAAGAAGTAAATAAATGCTGCAGCATGCAGTACAGTGAGAACAACACTGAACCACAGAACTGTTGAGGTGGGAAGAGACCTTTGAGATTATCAAGTTAAACCATTCACCTAGAGCTCACAATCCCACCACTGCCACTAAACCACATCTCTTAGCACCACACCCACAAAACAATAAAAAAGAGAGTACAACACAAGCTGAGTACATCTAACTTCCTAAATGACTTAAAACAAAGCCAAATGCTGCCTGTTTACAGTATGATCAACACTGATCAATATGTACACTCTGACAGCAACAAACCACGCTGTAACAAATTCCATGTTGTGGTAAAACAGGAAACACTTTTAAACATAATCCTTTGAATGCTGTGAGAACTAGGGCTAATGCTTCACTTTCACAGTTACTGTTGAAAGCCAGTCAATGCCCGGCCCAGCTAGAAGTATCACATTCCAGTTTTGTACAGACAGCTTCCATCCCATTCACAGAGCACTGTAAGACCCCTCTGCAGCATTTGGGGAAGAATTTTCTAAGAGCTAAATGAAAACTGGTCATTCTTGCACATTCCAATCAATTCTGCACAAGTATTGATGTATGGCCATGCTGGCCCAGCCCCAGCTGAAACCTAGAGGAGCCTGCCAAATTCCAGGAATGCTGATCAAAGACTGATTTTAAGGCTCGACTCAGAAAGGAGGATAATTATGTGCACCTAAGCTTTTTTTTTTTTTTTTTTTGGTGAGCAAGTGCTGAGATTTCGCTGATTCACTATATGTTGGGGTGACACATACAATAGTCAGATTCTCAGTGATAAAACAAACATGCAACAATAGCATTCTGTTGCCTAAAATAGGATATGAGTTAAACATTCTTTCTCTAACATGAATGTTAACATCTGCCAGCTATGCCTTAGGAGCTCATGCCGCTTCAAAGGAAAGCACTCAGTCCAAAGAACTATACACCAAAAGTTTACATGCACTTTAAATTATTTTAGAGAAGAATATATTAGCCCTGCACAGTGACACATTCTCACCATCCCCCTCACTTGGAATAATTATTTGAAGCTTTGCTTTTGGGTTCCCCCACAAAATAATTTTTTTTTCCCCTGTTTAAAAATAAAACACTTTTAATGAGAACCTGGTAAGTTAAACATTTAGGCATAAACTTCAACAGCAATATAAGGGACTGAAGCCACTGAAAAGTATTGCTGATTTACAAGGGTACACCACATTTCCACAACGCAGCTTTCATGTTTCATCACAAGGAGGCAGAGTGCAGTATGTAGATAAACCCCTTTTAGATAGCATCAGCACAGCTCTAATCCAAGCTCCCCTTTGCCTGAGCATAAAACACAACACTTTCAGTCCCCTTCCACGGCCTCAGCACTCCCCTCCTGGTGAACTGGCAGATTTTCAGGACTTTTAGTGTCTTCACAGTTTATCTAAACTCTCTGGTTTTGCTTGCTGCTTATGCTGTTGCAGGGAGTTCAGCCTCAGTACACCCCTTTCTGACACCTGACCTGAAAATTCAATTGCAAGTCACAGAGTTAATGGTTTTCTGTGCTCCTGTGTTATTATATACTCTTCTTTATCATGCATATTACAGAAGAAGTCAGCTCTACTAAGAACAGCAGTCAATAATACTTGATGCCATACAAGCAAGAGAGAATCCTCACAAAAAAAAAAAAGACAACAAAACACCAGTTATTACCAAAAATGAACAAAAACATAGAAGCATTTTCTCTCTTCTGGGCAAAGCACAAATTAAGCACAAGGATATTAAGGTTGCCCGAATTCACCAAGTCAGTGGCAGATCTAGAGATTACATTCAGACCTTGCATTCCTACAATGGGACACAATTCCTCCTTTTAACAAAGGTAGCAGGAGGCATGACTGTCCTGAAAGTAAAGCCCAAGTTTTTTCCCATACACAAAATCAGCAGACATTTGTAAAAGAAATGAACCTGTTCTTGATCACAAACACAGCCAATGACAGACAAGTCTCCAGCCTTTTAAAGATGCCTTCCTCCTGGGGATGTACTGGACACATAAATACAAACTAGTTATTCCAGTACTGCAGGTCTGAAGTCAGACAACAGGGAAAGAAATCCAGACAAATTAACTTCCACAGATTTCCAGTAAATAAAAGAAAAAAAATGAGGAAACAATACTCCCAAATGGACATCTGCCTGCCATATGCAGAGTGACCAATACCCAAACAGATCTAGTTCCTGAAGGCAATCCAATTGTGAGAAAGGGATGATGATCATCATAATGGAAAAATCTTCCATAAGACATGCACACATTTCCAGATAGATTCTCTTCCTCTAGCCAGAGTGATATAAAATCTCCACTCACTTTTCACAACAAAGTGTTCATATGACAGCTGAAAACTCAGGGACTGACTGGTTCTTCTCTACGTCGGCATCCTCACTGTAGAAATTCAGACCCACAGAGTGCAGTTATGATGGTGAGGGCCATATCCAAGCAACAGGGGACCCATGCAGCAACTGTGCATGTGGTGGGCAATTTCAGCCTTAGGAAAGAAAGATCTGTTGGTGGTTTCAGCCATCCTCCCTCCAATACCCTGCAGTGCCAGGTCCAGAGCAGCAGCCACTATCAGCTGCTGCGGGCCAGGAAAGAGGAGGATGACTACTGCCTCCCACAACCTCACAGTTAACAACTCAGAGGTTGGGATCACTGTAGGTGGAAACTCTTGGCAAAAACAATAAAGCAGCTACTACATATTTCAACAGGTTCAAAGTAACCTCAGATGTTAGGAGCAGATGCTCTTTTCCACCCCCTGGGATTTTGAAATGGTTTATGTTTCCTCCCCTCTCCTTAATAGGGCAGGGTGCTGAAGGAATTAGCTAGAAAAAGAGCTGGAGCAATACTAATTACCCTCAGCTACCCAGGAGACTGCAGTACCTTCAGCTAATTGCACAATCCCTGCTCCCCCACTTCAGATCCCCCAGTGAGAAGGTCTCTTGCCTCCAGCATCTGAACTGCAAGATAATCCCACTCACCTGTATTTTAAGAGGGCATGCTTGGAAATTCTAAATGGCTAAACCAAACTCATTACAATTAGTTTCCACAGCCTATCATATACCACGAAGACTACTGCACTGACTGAAACAAGGGAACTGCTCATGTCAACACATTTGACATGGTGTTGTCACTAACCCAGTTATAAGACTGCACACATACCTGAAATCCACTTCTGAGCTTATAGCCTGAAGCACTCCACAGCCAAGTCTCTGCAAGAGTCTCTCTCACAAAATTAAATATTAAATGTGCGCCTCAAAAAAATACCCCATAGTTTTGTATTTATTAAGACATTACTTTCCCACTGAAGCATTTTTGAAATGTTAAATATAGAACACTTTAAAGCTTCTCTGGTGCTTGAAAAGAGCCCTGAAAACTTGATTCCTCTAGAGAGAAATATGTAAAAGACATAGTTCTTCCCCTCATTCACTTATCCATGTCAACTCAGTTGCAGAAAGGCCTCACATGAAAAAAACAAAACAAAACAGAACAAACAAAAAAAAAAAAAAAAAAAAAAAAAAAACCAAAAAAAACCCCACCAAATAAAAACAACCAAAACCCACAACNCCCAAAAACAGCCCCTCAGTAGCAGAGGACTCTCAAGTTCCGGATGATCAAGTTGCTCAGCACAAAAGGCTGACATAGGATACAGTGGTTGGAACTAGATGATCCTTGAGGTCCCTTCCAACCTTACTATTCTATGATTCTACTACCAGCCCAGCTGATATCATACCATCAGAGTGGCCAAAGTGGGAATAACAAAGCATACCTGGCCCTCATGCAGAGACCAGTCCTCAGTCCCATACATGTCCTCTTGGACTGGTTTTCCAAAGCAGTAAGAACTGCAGCATTGTACTTTTCTCAATCCTCCTTGCTACCAGCCCTCCTTAACAGCTTCTAAAGCAATAAAATGACCTGAAATTGAGGGAGAAGGCTCAGAGCAAGCTCCTACAACTCTTGCAAACTCTCCACAAGAGAAGTCATGTAGGACCCACCTGTTATTAATTCTTTGGGAGAAGCCAGATGTCCAAGTACTAGTTTATTGTCAACCAGTGTGTGTGCAGCTGCACATGCAAAGAAGGTGTTGCCTCTTATCAAGTCATTAAAGGCAAGGAGAGAACAGCTGAGATTAATGCAGAGGGAAGACCAAATGAGATGAGCAAAGCAGCTGTTCTAACAAACCATCCTTCCTTAGTTCTGCTTCTCATGGAGATATGTGAGGATTATTTAACATAGAGGAGAAACCCACAGGAAAGAGTATGCCCTTCCCAAAATCTTGTTCATCTCCTCTTCAGGTGATGCAATCGGTGTATCAAAAGACCATAGCTTTAATCAGAAGTGGGTGTGGTGGGAGTGGAAGGGACCTCTGGAGATCATCTACTCCAACCCTCTTGCTAAAGCAGGTTCACCTAGAGCAGGTTGCCATGAGTTCATCCAGGTGGGTTTTGCATATCTCCAGAGGAGACCCCACAACCTTTCTGGACAGCCAGTTCCAGTGTTCTCATTCCCATGGCAAAGTTTTTGCTTATGTTCAGATGGAACTTCCTGTGTTCCAGTTTGTGCCCCCTGTCCTGTCACTGGGACCACTGAAAGGAGTCTGGCCTCATCCTCTTGATGCCCACCCTTTGGATATTTATAAACATTGATCAGATCCCCTCTCAGACTTCTCCAGAAAGACAGCCACAGGCCTCTTAGCCTTTCCTTGTGAGGGATGCTCCAGTCCCATAATCATCTTTAAGTTCAATCCAGCAGCATTGCCTGGCATCTGAAGAGCTGAAATACATCAGTGCAAACGGTGTGTCTAAAAGCCCACTGCTATCCTTCCCCATTTCCCAGAGAAGACAGGCTTCTTCCAACTATAGCTGGTATAACACAGATCCCTGCCAAGGACACAGCAGGCTAAGATGTGCTTAACCTCCTCAAATGATTCATGGATCATTAGGCAACCAAAGGCACAACTTGTTCTGGTCACCAAGACTGTCTGCAGACCAGGCCTGGCAGTTTGCTGCTTTGTAGCCACCCACAGCTTACCCAGCCAACTGGGAATGCAGTCTTTTTAGGTATTGGAGAAAAAGCGTTGTCCACCCCACCAGCAATAAAGAGCCCACATTCACTTCTTTGTCCCCCAAACTCCCTGGAAGCCATTCAGTCTTGTGCCTCGTGTAACATACAGTGAAGAAATACAATGGGGGGGGNAGAAAATAAATTCTTGAAAACCAGAACAGCAAAAACTCAGTTGAACTCAAGCTACAATACAGTATGCATGATACTGCCTCTGACACCTGCCTGCACTGGCAGTATCTACAGTATAAACTGTTCAGACTTGGTGGGGTTGGGAGTAAGCCTCCCTGGGCTGGGAGAAACACAATCCTCAAAGCTAATCACTTCCAAAGAGATCTTCCTCTGGTCTTGGCCTCCTTTAAGTGGTGATCAAAAAAACAACTCAACTTTACTCTGGGTGCTATTATTACTTTACCATAGCCAAAATACTTATATTACTATAAAACGTTTCCATGCATGTAATTGTATCAGTGTGTGTGTTCCTCATACCAAGAATAGCTTTCTTCTTCTGCTCCTAAGGGATAAACTAAAACCATTTACAGCAGCTTTATATCCTTAAGGCTATTGCCTGCACTAGAGGAAGTGCAGGGCTTGCTTCCAGCAATGCAGCTGCAGGAGCACATCTCTCATGTTGGACAATCTCTGTCCCATTTTGGAGACAAGCACCTCACTCTGACATTCACCTCTTTAGAAATGACTGCACACTTGGGTTTACCTAACAGGGGCAACATCCAAATAAATTAAATAATTGGCATTTATGAAGCGCTGTGAAGATTTGAGGTGCTAAGTATTATTACTACTAATTCAATCTACATCCCCTTCAGTTCTCAGCCTCTCCCTGAAACTGCCAACAGTGATGTCAATTAGCAGTAATTGTTGTGGTGGCTTTGTGACAAGACTACTTGCCAACTGGTAGTGAAACAGAGACCACCAACCCATTTCCTATGGATTGCCCCACACCTGCCAACAACAACAACTTCCAGAAACAACAACCTGCTCTCTACCACAGCCAGAACCCTGGAGGTAGGAGATTCTCTATCCCATTACCAGCTCTCCAGCAACACAGGCTGCAAGGCACATACAAAACTTTTAATTATAGATAAACTAAGGCATCTTTTTATTGTTTCTTCCTATGCTAGTACATGACCCAGCAACTGATGCTGATACTGCAATACCAAAATGCTAATCTGGAATAATTTCAGATTAAAATTTTGCTCATTTGTATCCATGCTTAATGAAAATTACATTTTGATTCATACACAGGCTTCACTGTGGCAGCAAATTGTATAAGTAGCAGCAGTTTAAAAAAAAAAAAAGAGAGAGTTGACAGTGTAGGGTGCAGTAAATCTTGTACTTGGGAGAACAACTAAAGAGTTTTAACACAAAACAAGAGGTGTATCGAGGTGTATCTTTTTTATCAGCTGTCCACAGAGATGTGGAGGACTTTAAAGAGACACAAACAACTAACAGTATTCTGTAATCAATGCACATCTGAGCCCTCAAACTTTAAATTATTTATATATTTTAAATATGTCTAATTGAAAGGACAGCAACATAAACATTGCATGAATCATAGCCCTCTCGAGCAATTAGATTTGTTATCCCTGCAGACTGCAAACATTGTGTTGGTTTTTTATTCTAATGTGAATTCAATCCCTTGTCAGCTGCCCCACGCAGGAGAATACACCTCCTCTCTTTCATCAGGAAAGGTATCAACATCAGGAAACTAGCCCTTCTTTCATCTCCCAGGCACCCACCCACCTTTCCAAAGAGTTTTCAACCAGGTGTGGAAATCTTTCTGAATCTGTGCTGAAAGATCCCTTAATTATTATGGTAAAGGAGGTAAATCCTTTGAGAGCAGCATGCTTCAAGCAGTAGCCTTCTGGTGTTTACTCATCCAACAGTTGCTTAGTTTGACAGTACATTAGAAGAGCTTATAAAAAAAACTCTTTGGGCTTTTATAATATGGGCATGAAACTATTACGGAGAGGAGCTGCTTTTTCAGATATCTTGTACAATTAAACAAGAAAGAAAGAGAAAAGAAAAAAAAAATCAAGCTGTCTTTCTGGCAGAAACATTACAGAGTGCTCACACTGCCAGCATATTGCATCAGATTCCCACTGCAAGGCCAATTCACAGCAGCTGAGTAGCCAAACCCCTGACTGTTATCTCCTGCTAACCTACTTCACACTCAGAAGGCAGTAAGTGGGACTGTTTATTGCATCTTCCTTCCCAAGGAGCTGCTCACTACAGCAGGATTAGCAGGGGTTTGAGTTTGCAGTTAGGCTAGAGTTCTCACAGGCATTAGAGAAAGAGGGGTTTTTTTAAATTAAACATCTAACTCTACCGTATGCTACTCAGTAAGTGAACGCCAGGTATCTATTACTCAGTGATCAGGCCTGTCAAGGTTCTGACACTGTGATGACTATTATTTTATTACATACCTAGGCATGCTTTGAAACACCACAGAAAAGGGGGATTCATTTACCCATCATCAAGTGCTTATCAAGGAGGTCCCCCGAGACCTGCAGGAGGGAGACCACACAAACAGGGCTTTGCTTATAGGTCTCCTCACCTGAACACCTGGCCAAGGCCTCCTGACTCTCCTGCACCGGTGACTTCTTTTCCCATGACAGAGATCTCCTTCCAGATAGGACACTATTCTTTACAGCTGAGGCCCACCTGAACAATGGGAACAGAGGTTTATGTCCTACTCACTGAAGCAGCCTATCACATGTACTTCACAAGGGGAAATTAAACTTCTTTCCACTATTTGCAGCAATCCAGAAAACAAAAGGTCCAGCAGTCCTGTATTCAATGAGATAAGATATGTGACCTTTTACACCACAGAAATAAGAGCCTGCTCCAAACCTAGCAAGTCAATAGAGAGACTCCTGTTGATTTCAAAGGGCTTTGGATCCGGTCTGAAAACACAAACCTCACTGTGCATTCTGACACTGCTCCACAATGCACTTCCAAACAAAACTATATTTAGATTCAATGGGAATTCTGTAGATCATACAGGAAATCTTTGAATGAAAATGAAGGTCGGTAGGGTTTGGCTTCCTCTTCAGACCCTCCCCCCACAATCTTGCAAACATCCAGATAAGCATTGTTTAGAAAACAATACTTTACTTCCAAATGTTATCAAAAACCTAACACATATTTTGTGTGCCCCAAAACAGAAACTCAGGGTCTTCTGTTGCATATTGCCCTGTCAGCTCATCCTCAGGATCTCTTCAGGTGCCTAAGCAAGGCTCTGTATCAAAACTGTATTTTTTCGCCCCTAACATGTTTAGAAAGTTTTGTTTCACATGCCTTCACTAAAGGAAAAGGGACAAGAATCATGAAGACCTCTGAAATATAGAAAGCAAACACAAAAAGACTGTGCAGACCACCACAACACACAATAAAGCTACACATGTGTTAAAGGAAACCTCTGGCATGCTCATGTTCCATTCACTACCAGATAGTCACCCTGAGGCACAGAACAGAGGAATAAGAAACAGCTCCGGCTTGCTCCAATGACACTGAAATAAGGAAAAAAGCCCTCAGCCAGGGAAGAACACTTAAGCACAGGGGAAGTCCAGCAAAACCATCGAGCTCAAACTTTCCTCCAGCGCCACAAACACGAGTGTGTGCTTTTCAGCCGCACTTCATGGGCTCCTCAGGAGGAGAAGCTGAACCGCAGCTGTGAGCAACTTCTCATAGAAAGTATGAAGGCGTTGCAAACCCCAGGTGCAGCACTGAGCCGGTATTCCCAAAACTCTTATCACCTAGGCTGGAGTCAAAGGATGGCAGTAGAAGTCCCTGCGGAGCAAGGCGGGGAGCTCCTTTGGCTCGGGGATTCTCGGGGCGGCGATTGGGCTCCAGTGACAGCGCGTCCCGCACAGCACCGCACGGCCTCTCCTCCCTCTCTCCCGCTCCTGCGGCCAAACTCGCTGTTATTTTTTGTATCTGTTTTTGGCAGCCGGTAGCTGCAACGAGGGAGAGCGTCCAGACACAGTTTCGCTTTTGCATAAAGCTCGGACGGGAAATCCATGAACTTACGAAGAACCTCTGAAGAACCCTGCTTGGTTAAAAACCGCCGAGTTTGCCGTCACACTTTCCTCCCAAACCCGCAGGGATGCACACCTGATCCTGTCTGGGCTGGGTGCCAGGCTCCAGCAGCCCCTCGCATCCCCCCATAGTCCCGCCTCCCGCGACCTCCCGGCGGTGCTCGGCGGGGTACAGGCGGCGTGGGTGCACTTACCGGTGGGGCGTTGGGCGGGCAGCCACCGGCAGCCAGCCGTGCCGCCTGCCTCCTCAGCTCGACCAGCTGGGCCTGGCAGCTCCGGCACCAGCCCCGCTCCAGCGGCCGTGGCTCGGCTCCCGCGGCGGCCCCCGCTCCCTCGGGCGGCGGGCGGCTGGCGCAGCGCTCCTCCTCGGGGACCGGCGGCCTCTTCCGCGGGGAGAGCTCCCGCGCCGCGCTCCCCTCCGCCACCTGCGGAGACAGCATATCTCAGCGCCGCGGGTCGCGCAGGCAACGCGGGTCGCACCCTCCCTTCTCGGGGCGGTGGGGGGAGGGGGGGGGGGNGCTGGCTTTTGGGTTTGGTGTTCGGGGGAAAGGGGTGGGGGGGGAAGGAATGTAATTTCACAGTGACCCTAACAGGACAGCCCCAAACCGGTGTGACCAAAGCGAGGACAATCCCGAAATTGCCTCCTTCATGCTCTAACACCCAAGTTCCTCAGAAGTGAGCAAAAAAAGGTCCAGGCTGGGGGTGCTGGTCCCGCTGAGGAGCCCGGGCGTCGGTTCCTGCCTCGGACGCGGAGCAGGCTCTGTGGGTACCGGACCAGCTGCAAATGGGACTCGGGGTCCACTCCCCCCGATCCGCCCCTGCGGCTGTCCTCTCCTGCGCAGAGCTGGAGGTACGGCGCCCAGACCCGCTCCATGGGCAGATGCCCTGTCCCACGGGACACAGCCCTTCCGGAGGCCGACTACCCAACCGACGGGATGTTCCTACATGCGAAAATTGACCTAACAGATTGAGAAATTAACGTTCACAGCTAATTGTCTACTTGGTTGCCGCTCCGGCTCTTGTGTTTAGCACATTTTGTCAGGGGTGCTTTGTTCCCCAGAGAGAATGCTATGCGCCCCTGTCTATCATTACTGTCCGCTGGCTACCCGGTCATGCTGCACCCGCGGCAGGCAGCGGCGGACATGGGCCGAGCTGAGCCGTGCCTGGGCTCTGGGGAGCGGCCCTGCGAAGCTTTCTCGGCCGCCGCCGCCGTCCCTGTGACCAGAGTGCCACCTGCCGGCGCCGCCGCGCCGCCGCACGCGGGAGGACCTGGTCCCACCTGGGACGGAGGAGTAGGACCAGACGCCCCGCGGAGAAGCGGAGGGACAGACCGGGAGACAGAGGCAGCGGCAGTGGCTCGCCCTACCGATGTCAAATTCGGCTACCTGTCTCCTTTCCCTCCACCGCGCAGGTGGGTGTCGGTGGCACTGAAGCATGGGGTGGGGTCTGTGGTGATGTGAGCAGCGTCGAGCTCAAAGAACGGGGTAAACCATATATATATGGGAAAAAAGAAAAAAAAAAANAAATGAAAACGCGGGGAGGAGAGTTTTAAGAACTTACCCCCGGCACCCGGGGCTCAGGTCCCAAACCTTTCCTGCCGGCCGCCGTAATCATGATATCAGGGGATGCTCCCCAGCCCCGTGCCCCGCTCCACTAGTGCAGGAGACCCGGTGCCCGGCGGAGCGGCCGGCCCGAGGCGCCCATGGCGGGGCGGAGGTCGGGGGGTGACACGACAGTGATCTCGCCGGTGCCCGCCGTCCGGGCTGCCGCTCTAGGTGATGTTGCCTCCCATGTTGAGAAGGGAGTGAAGTTTGGGTTAGGAGAGGAAGGCGGAGTGAGCTCCCCACTGCGGCACGGGAAAGGACCGAGAGCACGTCGGAAAAAAAATGGAAAAGTGCNGCTCTGTGGGTACCGGACCAGCTGCAAATGGGACTCGGGGTCCACTCCCCCCGATCCGCCCCTGCGGCTGTCCTCTCCTGCGCAGAGCTGGAGGTACGGCGCCCAGACCCGCTCCATGGGCAGATGCCCTGTCCCACGGGACACAGCCCTTCCGGAGGCCGACTACCCAACCGACGGGATGTTCCTACATGCGAAAATTGACCTAACAGATGGAGAAATTAACGTTCACAGCTAATTGTCTACTTGGTTGCCGCTCCGGCTCTTGTGTTTAGCACATTTTGTCAGGGGTGCTTTGTTCCCCAGAGAGAATGCTATGCGCCCCTGTCTATCATTACTGTCCGCTGGCTACCCGGTCATGCTGCACCCGCGGCAGGCAGCGGCGGACATGGGCCGAGCTGAGCCGTGCCTGGGCTCTGGGGAGCGGCCCTGCGAAGCTTTCTCGGCCGCCGCCGCCGTCCCTGTGACCAGAGTGCCACCTGCCGGCGCCGCCGCGCCGCCGCACGCGGGAGGACCTGGTCCCACCTGGGACGGAGGAGTAGGACCAGACGCCCCGCGGAGAAGCGGAGGGACAGACCGGGAGACAGAGGCAGCGGCAGTGGCTCGCCCTACCGATGTCAAATTCGGCTACCTGTCTCCTTTCCCTCCACCGCGCAGGTGGGTGTCGGTGGCACTGAAGCATGGGGTGGGGTCTGTGGTGATGTGAGCAGCGTCGAGCTCAAAGAACGGGGTAAACCATATATATATGGGAAAAAAGAAAAAAAAAAAATCACCTTCCCAAGAGGAACCTTCCCTCTCCACTTAAACTTTCCTGGTGTTCCTGAGCACGTGGCCGAAGCGACGCACACACACCCACACAAAGGGGTGCATGCCCCCGGCGGAAGGTTGAGACCATGTGCGTCCCGGCACTGCAGGCAGGACCCCTGCGGGCACTGCGGTCGCTGTCCCCTGACAACCAGAACCTCGAGAAAAGTTTGGGTGTGGAGGGAACTAGGAGAGACAAGGGAAAGGCGGGTTGTTGCCCAGGGGCTGCCGATTGCCCTCTCGAGGGCGGACGAGGAAGCAAGGCTGACACTGACCCACGCACTCGGGAGGTGTGCCCCAGATCCCTTCTCTCGCCTGCCGGGGTTCTGCAAGTCTCTAGGAACTTGCTCCGAAATTTCACGTGACCGAATAACTGCTGCAAAACCCTCCCGCGGCTCCAAGTCGGGACGGGGATGGGGGATGGGTAAAGGTGTGTGCTCCTCGGTTGGTACAGAGCCGCGCTGCTGGATTGAGCTCTCTCTTTTTCATACTAAGTAAAAAGCCGTCCTGGGAAAACCGGGGTTTGGTGCCGTCACTCCCCATTTGAAGGTGGGGGCACAGAAGGCGCCGCGGTGCCCAAGGGGTACCCCGGGAGCGGCCGGGCATCTCCGTGCCCCCATCGCTGCTCTGCGGAGCCGCCGGGACTGTTCGTGGTGCTGAAACCGGCCTCGGCACCGCCGCCAACAACTTAGCACCGCCAAGTTTTCCAGCCCTTGCCCGTGAGACGGGGTACGGCAGGAAGCCGGACCCTGCCTCTGCCTCCTCCCGGCCCCCAGCGCTCCTTGGGCCGGGGCATGGTCCGCTTACCTTGGCTTTCCTCCTCAGGAGGTGGCTGGTGAAGCCGAAGATGATTTCTGAGTCCAAGCACAAGGCTCCGATCTCCAGCAGGCTGGGGTTTTTCCTCGTGGCGTTGGAGGTATCGGGCGATTTTTGAAAAGCCATAGTTTGGGTTTGGAAATATCCGGCTCCCTGAGTGGAGGCGATGTATTTGTATACACACACAGAGAGAGGAGGAAAAAAGGGGATAAAATAGCAAACCCCTCCCACCCCTTAAAAAAAAAAGGGGGAGCGG
>WBNM01024954.1:169176-180128 GCA_013399055.1 Ramphastos sulfuratus
CCAGACGCGGGTGAGTTACTCCTTCATCTGCCAGGATGCGCGCTGCCGGGGTGAGGTAGCCAGCAGCCGGGCAGACCCTCCAGCCCCCCCTGCCTCTATCTGCCTCTCTCCGTCGCTCTCCCTCCCGTTTTATCCCCTCTTCAGCGCACCTTGCCTGACGAGCAAGAGCTGTGCTCGCCCCGCTCAGCGCCCCGCCGGCGCTGGGGCCGGGGTGGCTGCTGCGCTGGGTGTGTGGGGCCGGCAGCGCCCTGCTCCCCCGCCGCCGGCCATCAGCTCGCCGAGCGAGGGGGCTCCCACCGCCCGCTGGCCAGAAGCTTGCACTGCGAGCCTCCTGCCTCCCCCCATCCACTGCTGGGTGGGCTTAGTGGCTGGGTTGGTTCTTGGTGGGGTTTTTTCCCTCCTTCTTCTCCTCCTCCTCCGGGTGAGCACAAGGAAGGAAAAGATGTCAGTGAAGTCACTTGTCGGGGGAGGCGGGCGGGAAGTCAGGCATTAAAAAAAAAAAAAAAAAGGAGAAAAAAAGGGATGGGGGTGGTGAAAGCAAAGCCTGAAGGAGCAGAAGCGAAGCACTCTTCAGAAGGGAGACGGGCTTTCAGTCCTCCGAAAAGATTTTCCCTCCTTCTTTCCCCTTGGCTTAATTTTATTTGCAGAGGATGAGGACCGCAGGGAGGGAGTGAGCTCCTTCTCATCTAGAGGGCTGAGAAAACAGGTGCCCGATGGCTGCCCCGGGGAGAGGGGACCCTTCCCTGCAGTCCACCTCTGCGGCCGCCCCCCACCTTCGCTCATCCCCAAGCGTGTCCCATTGTGGAGAGAGCTTTTGGACTGGGGCTCTCCCCCGAGGCCCATTGGGGCTGGATCGGGCTGCCCCACTAAGAGTGGAGTGGCTCTCGACAATGCTTATCCCTTCCCTCCTGCTTCCCACACAATTCACTCCCCTGACAAAGCACTGCCGATCTCGCAGCCTGGCCTCAGCTGGGGTCGGCACGTCGGGGTTGCACTGCACAGCCATGGGTGCTTCGGAGGGAGTGGGAAGGGACAGGGAGAGGGAAGGAGAAAAGGAGGAATGGAGATTTGGAAGGGAGAGGGTACAGAGAATAGAGAGGAGGGGGGAGGGGAAGGGAAGGGAAGGGAAGATATTTATTGTGAATTTACTAGGTCACCTGTTCTGAGCTTCCAGCTAAAGATGAGTCTGTGTGTTAGATGAGGAGGGTGGGTTAATGGGAGGTTCTGTACAATGGAGGTGGAATACAGATGCCATAGGTAGCTACAAGACCGGTGCTGGGACTGAGGAGAGGAGGAGGGAATGGTGAGATGCTTATGGCAAAGTTGAAAGGACTTGTTCATCTCATTATTGCATTCCTTCCTGTTGTAGATATCTCAGATCAGAAATGTGTCAACATGTCAGCTAGTCCCTGAACCCACTTGGAAACGGAGGCTGCAGGAACCCAGGCCCTGCACCACCTTGCATAGACTCATCCTCTCACTCCACATCAAACCCATCCCAGCCTTTCTGTGTTCCACTCTGCATACAAAGCTTTCCACTACCCTTCGCTGCACAGGTGGGACATTCTCCTGCCTGGGAAGATCCTTGTGCTTGGAAGATGCCACCTTACCAACGGGACTGGAATAAAAAGGGAGTAAAGGAGAGAGTAGAAGGAAAAACAGTTCAAGCAAAATCATCAAATAGACATCATCCACCCAGGTAAAGAATGTCCCTCAGCACAGGTGCTCAGCATGAGGCAGCACAGGTGCTCAGCATGAGGCAGCACAGTGCTCATCACCAGACACCAAAGCACCAAATGTCATTTGCTATGCATTGAGGAAAGAGGCTTGGACACATCCAAGGACAGAGACAAACAGAGAGGCTTGTTGTCCACTTTGGAAATGGCTTGAGGCATCTGTCCTCATCCCCCAAAATTATCAGCGCAATCCAAGTTCAAGCACTCACACTATGCTTGTCTGACCTCAAGGAGAGTCTAGCTCTTCTCTGTCCACAGACCACCACCAGCTCACAAGGTCTTCCCGCTCCATTAGTTTGTCTTTCTTGATACAGATGTTGGGCCAAAGTTTGAGTCTAAAATATGCCCTGAATGTCAGGTACTGAGGGTCACTGTGCGGCCCCAAACTCACTCTAATCCTGGAAAATCTCTCTGCAATCAATCCTATTAAAGCAAATATCTCTCCACCCCACTTCCCTCAGGTGTCTTGCTGATAAACAGGCTGAAGGGAAAGTTATTAGCTTTTATTCATGGCACCTAAACTAAAGTAAAACATCAACGGGGTGACTGTATATAATAATAGACTAGATAAAGTCCATTTTTCCTGGGCCCTCTGAAAGTGATCCCTGAGCACTAAAATGGGTCTCTTAATAAATATCTTATCTCCCTGCCACAGAGCCCTGGCTACAGATAACCAGACAGCCATTACTGTACCTCTGAAATAACCCAATTTTCCATCAAGGCTACATCAAACAGGCTCCTCTTTAAAGACCACCCCCCACCTTCCTTCCCAAGGGTAAGTGGGGAAAGGCAGGTGCGAGGGAGCCAAAAAGGGACAGGGGATTTCATCCAAATCCCCAAGCATGGGGAGGGGGGGGGTATTGTGTGTGGGGGAGGGGTGTTGCTGCATTGCAATGCAGTCCCTTCTATGAGCAACCATGGAGCAAGGCCTTCTCTCTGTGACACAAAACTTGAAACCCATTCCCTCTGCGGCCTGCATTGGAGTGAGTGGTGCTGGGCTCCCGTACTACTACTCCTTTGATCCTCCTCTGCAGGCAGAAAGTTGGACAGGAGATCAGGGACAAAGCAGGCAGCTGCCATCCCCTCAGGGGAAAAGGCCTTCCCAGTGCCTGCATCCCATGCTGCAAGGTGATACTGTACAGGTTGCACCGGTCTCCTTTATTAATACACCATACAGGTGATCATAGAATTATTAAGTATATTGCTGTGATTTCACATTTAATTTACTAAGAATACAATGGTTTGGGCTAGAGGACCCAAGGGAAATCTAGGCAACAGTGAGCAAAAATCCATGAAATTCAATGTAGCACACTAATCATGGAGGCATTATAGTATTAATTGCTATAATGATATACTTCTAATCCTATCTTACACTGTACCACATAATTTCATTGGGTAAGAGAGGAAAGGAATTAAATTTAGTTCAATACAGGCAAGCATGTAACTTAATAGAGTAGTTTGACTCCTGCGCACTCACGGGTTTGCAGCCAATATCACTCAGTGTGGTCCACAGCAGGGAAGAAAGATGGCTCAAGACTTTTGACACCTTCACTGAAATCTGGAAGCAATATGGGAAAGCATTAGATTTCTGCTTTTCAAGAGGCAGCTACGCCATATAAAGGATAATTAGAATCTGTTGTAAAGATGATTTATCATGTCTATCATTGTGCTTGAAAAGGCTAGGTCACCCATGAATGCTGATGAAATTTCAAAGATCTTCTCCCCAAGGACTTTCTGCATCTGCTGCCCTCTGAGATGGGGAAATAGCCCAGGGCAAGCTTCTCATTAAAACCAGAGGAAAATATAAGCATTTTGTCTGTCATAACATTTTTCTTCAGTATTACATCTGACATGATCAGACCTTTAAATACCATGGTAATAGGGCTCACTTTAAAGTTCAAGTACTTGGCGTCATGTCCTCCTCCTTATGTGTGTCCCCCCCAACCCTCAGGTTTCAGCTAGGTAGCAGCACTCCCTAACAAGGCAGTGCTTCGACCCAAAACACATTTTCTCCCGTAGGAAATATTGAGGGAGGTGGGCGGAGGTGGTAAAAGTAGCTTTTGATCTTATTTGTATAATATGCAAAAAGACATCAAAGCGAGGAAAGAGGAGGAGGGAGAGAAAGGAAAGCAGACCAGGAATAGCCCTAGACACGGGAACACCGAACAGCTCATGAATAGCTAAATAAAACATAATTAGGAAAACACGATAAATTAGTGGTTCTTTAAAGAGGTAGGTGGCAGAGCGGGCTGGGAGGGTGGCCAGGGAAGGTGGGTACGTCCCGTTTCAAAGCCTGCCCCAAAGGCAACCCAAACGCAGCCCAAACCTCCGAGGGTACACGGGAAAGCCCCGAGGTGGCCGCTCGGCAGGACCCCGCGCACAACCTCCCCACCCGCCCCAGGCAGCGGCGTCTTCGGCCCCGACCCGCCCGGGAAGCGTCTGGAGCAGTGCTCAGCGGTGGTGGAAAAGCCGTGGGGTGGGGTTCCGAGGAGGTCCGGACCTGCTGCCTAGGGCGGGGTAACGAGGAGTTGGTTTCACCGCGGGGCGCTGCAGGTTTCGAGGCGTTGCCGGGGGTGCGGGGGGGGAGCAGCGGGGGCGCCTGTTTGTTTGGGGTTGGCTTGTTTGTTTGCTTGCTTGCTGTGTGGCCTCTCCGGGTGCCGGCGCTGGGTTTAATCGATTTGTGGATCGGCCAGTTGAGCCCATCAAGGGAAACTTCAGCCCTTGCAGACTGGAAAGTAACGATCGTATCGGTGAAACTAGCGTGAAAAGCAAACACAGACACCCCCCCGCGCAGATGGGGATGAGGCCACCCCGAAGACCCGGTGCTCGGGTGAAGCTACAGAACCGAATTTGACGCCTAGGGCACCCCTGGGAACTGGGAGTGTCTCACAGAGAAGCTTCCCGCCCTCTCCCGGTCGCCAGCTGCAGCCTGAGGGCTCCAAGAGGGACCCCTGTGTGATGGCTCCGCATACGGGATGTATCTGCACCAGAAGGGTCGGGAAGGTCACACAGAGAAATGTGGCCAAATTTATTCGCAGTTCTTAACGTGAGTCGGGATAACTAACTCTGTCCTGCCTCTGGACAGCTCTCTTGCTTAGGTGGCTCTTCTCTGCAACACTGGGACTCTCCACTCTGCTCACTTCACTGGTGCTTCCCTGTCACAAACCGGTAGGATACTTTAGCTTCCATCACTGTCCTGCCTGCACTTCGGGCAATTCAGGCCACAGAGTGGATCTCACAAGTAGAGCAAAACAGCGGCTGACACAAGTACCAGCCTTGTAGAGGAGGGCCAGGTAAAGCAGCTTGATGGCTCTCCTACACAGCCTGGGCTTAGCAGCCCAGAGCTGATCTCAGGCCTGCTCCTGCTTGGTCTCTTGCCTTTTTGTGACCCTGTCCTCCAAGGGGAAATTGAAATCTCTCCTGTAAACAACTGGTGAAGGTCAGGGGAAGGAAAGCCTGACATGCTTAATGAAAGACTGTTGCAGAAAATCTTTTGCTCACTTGTCCGTGTCTTGGAGGCATGGAAATCTCTGTGTTCAAGCCTTTTAATTTCTATTCTAATTTGCAAGTCACAAAGACAGTAGACACTTCACGGTCTCCTGTTTAATTTCTTGTCACCCTCATGCCAGTTTAGTCCTCACTGGCTTGCCTAGGTGCTTCTTATGATTGGCCATAGCTACCACCTCCCCTGTGAAACAGCCTACCCAGACACATTCATTAGTGTCCTGCTTGCACTATAGAACCGTGATTCTAACACTGTTCCAGCGGCCTCTGCCCAGATGCATCACAGCAGCACCGTGTAGGAAGAGCAGCAAAATTACCCTAACAAACTTCTCCCTTGTTTTAATGTTTGGTTGGACGGTTTTAAAGGGGGTGGAGAGAGTAAGGATTACTTTTGCCGAGCTCCTCCCGTTTGTTTAGAATCACCTTTTCCTTTGGTGCGACACACTCATCCGAGAAGTCTCTCGCAAGTGGGGGTTGGGGGTCACAAACCGTAGTCACCTTTCCGTGCTGCCTGGGGTCGGAGATCCCGGGCTCCCGCCGGGAATAACTCAGGGATCAGCGGCGGGACGTGGCCGGGGAGGGAAGCGGAAGTTCAGCACCCTGGACAGCGGCCCCACCTGGCCTTGCTCCGAGGCCGCTCCGTCCGGTCAGAGCGGTCCCCGGGAGAAGGCCAGCGGGCCTCGGTGGACGCGTGCGGCAGGCGTGGAATACAGGAGCTCAAGGCAGCAGCTGCGGAGCTGTGCTGTAGCGTCCTTGTGGCTTCCCTGCCACAGGCTGCGAGGGATGGGTAGTGAAGCTCCCGCAGGAGCCTGGGGATGGTTCTGCTCTCTCCTGTGTCAGGCTGGTGTTCCCCAGCCCGTGCAAACAGAGTGAGAAACAAAAATCATTTGTGTTAGCATCACCTGTGTTAGCAGGAGCGCCGACCGCGGGACTCCACAAGCAAAGCTTCATTCCACTGCAGCAGCACAAATTTGGGTTAACAAAGTGTTTCCTCTTCTTCCTCCTCTTCCTTGTGATGATGGAGTGATTCCAGATGGAAGGAAACCCTTTTCTCAGGCTTCAAGTGCCCTGGGCAACAAACAGGACCTAGGGAAAACTTCGTGCTTGCAGGAGGTCCAAGGGAACTCTGGCCTCTAGCCTTCATCAAATAGTACCCCATGTCCTCAATATGGTGCTCCCAGGGACACTCTGCTTTGTGGCAACTCATTTAAAAAGGAAACATCAAGGTCTACACAACCATATTTTCATGAAAGGTAAAACAGCATCACAACAAACATTAAAATATTCAAGGAGTTGCAGCAGAAAGAATCAGCCTTGCTGGCCACACACAACAGAACCATTTACAGTTTTTCTGATGAGAACATACCAGGCACATCCCTGGAAATACAGCCTCTTCCCCAATTCCTCATCCTCCTCTACAGAATGAAGATTATATTGTAAAGAACACGGTCAGAAAACATGCTCCACAGAGCTCAGTGTGGCTGTTTCTTGTATCTCCTCTCAGCTTATCCAGCACCTTGTCTTACTGGAGAAGTTGCTGGTTTATTTACTTCACCACAATGGATTTTGAGTGCATTTTTCTTACCACCTCAGCCAAATCTAAGTGTCTTTTAACCAAGCAGAAAGACTCAATTTTTCTAAACTTCACTGTTGTACTTTATTATAAAGAGAAAACTATGTATCTCAACTAAAATGGGGCCACTTTGCCAGTAAGAGACAAAGAGCAGAACAGGTGATTATTTTTCAACAGCCGAGTGGCTTCTCAGAGCAGGTTTCACTCACAGCAACAGGCAGGAACTTTTTGACTGGAAAATACTAGTAACTGAGAATTACACTAAAGGAGAGCGAACCCCAAACCTCAAGTAAATACAAATGAAGGAACACTTCAGCAGCGTTGGAGCAGCAGCTTTCTCAGAGCCGCCCGAAACCCATCCCAGCGCAGCAGCAGCAGCAGCATCCCGCTCTCACCAGATGGCAGTGCTCCTCCAGGAACGGATCGGGAACCTGCGCCCTGCCCTACTCTCTGTGCCAAGGATGTCTCTCAAACCCAAACTCAAGAGTTTAGAGCGCCACCAAAGAAAAGCTGGCAATTGAGAAGACCTAAAATCAAGTGTACCAGGGAATACCTGCCTGGCAAGTGCTGGAATTTAGCCATGCCTTCTGCATGTTAGGAAACTCTGAATAAAACACATATCATAATAAACAAATTAATCAGCAGAGTCTTGATGGTTCTTCCTTCTTTCCATGTCCCACTGCTTCCATCCTGCACGACAATGCTTTTTAGAGGAAGTTTTAAAATCAAGTGGCTAGACCAATCAACTCATCAACAGGTCCTCTTCAGAAAAACTTATTTTCTGAGTTATTCATGTTTGCACAGAAATTTGTATGTATATTGTATATTCCTTGACCTAGGATAGAAAGGGTGAAGAGCTAAATCAATGTCATGATACTGACAGCCTGAGGAGGCAAAGGAGAAAGAATGCCATTTTCTGTGAAACAAGGCAGAGAGGAGGTGTAAGAGAATGCTCTTAGTCTTGCACATGGAAAACATTTTGTGTCATAAGCTCATCAACAAAGTGGTGACAGGTTCTTGCATAATATGCCACTTAAAACTACAAATTATTCACTAAACTCGAAAGCACTTCCTCTGTACCCTCTCAGACCAAAATATTTTCAAACTACAAATACTTTACTGGCATGTGAAGCTCCCCTGGGCATCCTGAACCAGCACACAAGCATGGAAGCAATGAAGAACAGGCTCCAGCTACTAGCAAAGTAAGCAGCTGTCTAGAGAGCACCAGCCAATAAGACATGACAAGATGATCCTGAGCTCCAATGCCTCTATTCCCTTCCCCAGAGCTCTAAAAAGCCAGTCCCAGAAGGTACAGATCCTACTGTGGAGAAAGGGAAGGTCTCTGGCTCTCTCATGCAGGCACATATCCCCCCCAAAAAAATGTAGGATGTTAAGCCAGAATCTCTCTGCCAATATTTTTCCTTCTAATTGCAGATGATGCTTGGCCCATGCCCTTATTTATAGGACAGTGTATCAAAATTTGTCTGCTTTGCCTGCATAGCAGAGAAGCATTCAGCCAGCTCTGCTGAGCACATGAAGCCAAAATAGTCCATTGCATACCAGATGAAAACTCATCATTTAAAATAATGATTAATCCATCAATTCAAACAAAGGAAAAGTTTGTTTCCAGTGTGGAAGGAAAGAATTCAGAAACATCTTTTTTTGAAGACTAAAACAATAACTGAGAGAAGCAATCTCTCTGGTTCACTAATTCTGCCAACTAAACCTTAACAGGGACTCACCTGGAAAAACTACCAGCAGCTTTGTGCAATGAAGGTTACTTTATCCCCTGATAGTCCTTCTGGCAGTTGGGACTGGAGGAAGAGGTCAGAGTGAAACAGAATTTTAGAAATGAAGTCAGAAAGAAGATGCATGAAGATGAAAGGAGACAAGAAGGATAAGATAGAGAAAGAGAGGGGGCAAGGGAAAAATAAGAAAAGGCCAGAAAAAGTATCATTCCCACACGGAGGCAGATACCTCTCTGGGAGAGAGGCAAGGAGTCAAATTCTGCATTGAAAAAGAGCCCAGAGTAAATGAACACCCAAGAAATGTTCTTTTCTAGCCTTCTCATAACACATTAATCCTGATTCTTCTCCTTCCCCCACCAGTGCACCTGTCTTCTTTCAACTCACTCATCCACACACTGTAAATCCACCATTTCTGTTCTTCATAAAGAGCAGAAGAGCCCAGATCCTCTGGTTACACAGTAGCTCTTCTGGCCCCATGTCAGGTTATGGGTAAGGTCTTGTAGTCTTCCTATCTCAGAGCCCAGGATGCTTACTGGAATGATTTGGAAAAATTAACATTTGCCTTTCTTTCAAGTACCCCAATAAGAACTTGCTCTGACACAAGTTCAGAAAGTTAAAACCATCAAATAGTTTAATTTATTAAAGTGACTGGTACAACAGATTTGGGATTGCTAGTGATAAATGCACTGATTGCAAGATGAACTCAGGTTACTAAATCCTGGGTAATATCCAACACAGTCAGAGATGCAAATCTTTGCAATAGCTCTAATATAAAATAAAAATGCAGCAAAAATTCAGTCATATATTGAAGGTGCAATTCTTACCAAGAAAGACGTCCTTGTGCTGGGGTGGAGGAAAAGGAGCACAACCCATCGGCTGTCCTTGACCACACTGGTACTGGTGCCCCTGCATATACCTGTTGCAGATGCTGCCCCACCCCACAAGAGATGTTCTTCTCGTGGGTTGTATAGCCTAGCTCAGATCATCCCTGCCTTCTAGGTGATGTTTAAAATTATTTGGGAGGAGAATTGAGTAACATAGTCATATACCTTTAGCGTTGTCTTGGTTTAACACAGCCCACTCTCACAAGCCCTCCTGTCTCCACACACACACGGCAGAGAAAGCAACACACAAAAATCCTCTAGGTTGAGATAATGCTTTGTATTGCACATCATACAATACACAATTACCTTATCCTATTTGCAGAACAGTGCAGCAAAATGCAGAAGCAGAAGCTAGCAATCCCTGACACAGCCCTCCCGGTTGAAACAATGAACACACCAAAACCCAGTAAACCAGAAGGAGCAACCAGAACAGGAAATCTCTCGTGTTGCAGGCTGAACTTCAAACCCCATGATACTTTGCTCCAGCAAGCACTTTCATTTTGAAGCTGACATGGTACTGAATATCATCAGCAGATGAGGGGTGTCAACTTTAATATTAAAATTGCACTTAACTAGGCACTTTGTTTGGGCACCCTGGGCCTTGCAATCTGTTTTGAAGTTGGGTATTTATGTTATTTTAGCCTTGCTTCATCAGTTTTAGCCACAGCGGGGCTATCTAATCTTCTTTTAGCTTTTGGCATGCCAGCTTCCCAGATCTTCGTTTAATGCAAACACCTACTGATTGTAAATTACCTTAGTCCCAAAGATATTAAATCAACTTGCCTTCTTGTCCCACAATAAGCTAGGCAGTTATCTCACATTCTACAGAAGCCTTTTATTTTCACATCCTTAATAGACGCTGCTCAGTTTCTAGTACAGAGTTAGGAACAACCCCAGTTTATACAAGATTGCATGTACTCGCCCCAGACTCACCAATCACTCAGAAGTCAAATTCACGACTATAGGGATGGTGATGCCAGTAGAAAATACTTCAGCTATACTGCTTGAACTTGTTGTCATGGAAGGCCAAAATAGGCCAAATTAGGCCTAAACATGTCCTGGCTTGCCAAGACATGTTTTCTGTTCCCTCTCCTGCTGCTGAAATACTAGCAGCCTATGAAGGAGTGAAAGCAGCTTCTGAAGTGATTGGAACTGAGTCACAATTGCTGTTAGCTCCTAGATTGCCAGTTCTAAACTGGATGTTCAAAGGCAAAGGTTCATCACCACATCGTGCCACAGATGCAACCTGGTCTAAGTGGATGGCTTTGATAACTCAACGAGCACGAATGGGTAATCTTGATCGACCTGGTCTGGTGGAAGAGATCACTAACTGGCTGAAAGGCACAGACTGTACAACACCTCCAGAGGAGAGAGCAACCCGTGCTGAAGAAGCTCCTCCTTATGGTGATCTCTCTGATCAGGAAAAGACCTATGCTTTGTTCACAGATGGTTCCTGTCGTCTTGTTGGGAACAAGCGAAGATGGAAGTCAGCAGTCTGGAGTCCTAC